>JAJLTX010000130.1:0-14660 GCA_030568365.1 Myxozyma kluyveri
TCGTGAAGAGCTGGAGTGCGGAGATGAGCACGTGACGGTCATGTGATCAGTCTCCAAGCTAGGTTGAGCCAGTTCCCTTACACTTACAGTTGCGACCATACCTAGGAGAAAGCACAGTGTCCCGTCTGCTCCGCTCTCGTTAAACTCCTATGGGCCCGCTTAGTACTACGGTAGGAGACTACGTTGGAATCGCGGGTGTTGCAATTAATATATTTTTACCGCTATAAACAAGTTAATAGGGTTAGGTTTATTTTAATACTATAATTACTAAAATGAGGGGTTTGTGTTGTATGTTCTATTGCTGGCCGTGAACATCGTTCATTATTGACTTTCAATTTTCTGCATTTCTTGAATACAGTATCGGCGTTTAGCAGCGGATTATGGTGTTACGGAGTATCTGGAGAACACTTGGAGAAGTTTTACATTATGAATTCAAGATTAATATGATGTACTGTACAAGCAAATTTATTTTAACAAGAACGCAGAATAATTTTCATCAAATGACAACAAAGAATACACGGTTAACAGTTCAGTAATAACAGAACAAGAGATTACCTCCGTCTGTTTGTACAGTATGTAATATTTGGCCCCACACCTCTTGACGGTTCATGACAAGTTAGTCAAAGGAATACAAGTACTTACTGAGATCATTGGCGAAGTGAAGAACATCTTACAATACCGACCAACAAATAGCCAAATTGCTGTCCAAAGATTTAGTGGTAACGTGCTATTTTATTTGTGATTATAATTGGTATCTATTTTGAAGAGGAACACACGTGGATTATGCATACTACGCGTGGGCGCATCCTCCGTGTTCAGGCATGGCGCGTCGTCGGCGTGTTAAAGTCGTCAATGTTCCAGTGATAAATCTTTCTGATTCACATAACCATTACAACTTAATAAAATCTTTTCAATTACATATTTTACTAGCATTTTCTTGTAAGCATATCAAATACAGTATACGTAAAATATATGTAGATGAACTAGATGATGCTGAGAAGGAACGCGTTTCCAGGGTTGGGGCTTGCGTACAAGTCTTGCGGCCTAAGGCTTTTGTGATGTAAACATTGACCTGCTTTTCACGCCGTCTTACTGTTCATTTCCCATTTTTAGTCGAGTTAATCATTTGAATAAGGTCATTGATCAAGTATCACGCGCAAAATAATTTACAAATTGATTATCATGATTGGTCTTCGCCGTCGTGCTCTTGCACGTTACATCAGAATTACTATTATTGCATTCATTACAGCATGGATTACAGTTTCACTTTATCGGCATAACCATCGAGGTGATGCACTTCGGCAGGCTGTGCTTAATTCATCAAATGATCTGTCAGATATGTATGGATCAGATCAAGAGTATAGTATGAATTTAGGACTAGCAGCAGCAGATGCTTCTTCACTTAAAAATGAACGTCGTATATTTAAATATGAGCCAAGAGGATGGGTTAGTAAAGCATTATCAAAGACAAGATACCGGGGTGGTAGAATGGCAAGGTTTTTAAGTACACATATTGATCTCTATGATAGAGATGAAGATGAAGGAAAAGCTGATCTACTACTTACAAGAAAATTTGATGTTAAATTTCGTGAAGAAAGAAATAGAGCTCCACTTCAACCTTTATTACGTGGTGAGCGAACTTATTTACGTCGATGGAGTGGTACTACACAAAATATGGCCGAGTTGGAACAAGATTATTCTCATTTGCATGAATGCTATGGTGAGGAAGAGACAAATATGCCTATTTTGACATTTGGAAACCCCGCAAATGCGGACAAGAACAATAATGTTGAATCATCTGAAGTTAAAGCAGCTGCCAAACCATGCGATACCAAACGTCGATTGTTAGATGCTGCTACGGACGGAAGTCGATTTGGTCCAAATACACCATTTGCACCTAATGGTTGCTCGCTATGGTGGTATACCCCAGCGGAGATTTGTGAGGTTCTAAGTCGATATAGCAAAGTTTTACTCTTGGGTGATCGAGTGCTTGAACATGTATTTGATGGATTACTGACATTACTACGTGGTGACGCAATGTATGGTACAACTGTACCTTGGAGAAAAGAAGGGTGTACATGTGATAATGCACAACTTGATGAAGAATGTACTCCATATCGCTTTACAAATTTCGGTGATGTTCACGAATTTTCACCTAATTCATTACACTGTTCAGCAAAAACTAATGTAGATGTCGAATGGGGAAGTGCACCCAGATACCCAATAAGTGATACGGGGCTTTTTCAGGTTAGGCTTACGTTGTTACTTAATATCACGCTTAATTCAGGTGATCCTGCTTTTAGACCTATTGGAGTTGTATATGGGCATGGATTCGATAGTGCATATGACGCAAAATTTGGAGCAGCGTGGTTATCAAGAGTACATAATTTTGTTGTTCCACTCATACCGGCGGGATATCGAATATTTGAAATGTTTCTTTCACCAGGTTCATTGAGTGCAGTATACCCAAACGATTGGAAAAAATATGCAAGTAAAGGAGCGACGGCAAGATATGAAAAAGAAATGAGAGAATATTGTAATGATGTTGGTATGGATTTTATTGGAACTTGGAATGCAACTGTTGATTCTGGTGTTGCTATTGAAGATGAGAAATATGCTTCGTTATATTTAAATCAATTAAAAGCAATGATGGTCATTAACTGGTTAGATATGGCTAATCCACTTATTCCAATGAAACGACAAAAAGGAATGGAAAAAGTTGAATAAGTTTAATTTTATATTTTATTAATACCATTGTCAATATATCAATTGTAATTATTACTGTGTTTTGTATTTTTAAGTTAATGAATAAGAAACGAAATGTATATTATATTGTTATAATGCCCTTTTGCAAACGCCTGATGCTATAGTACAATGTATAAGATAGAAACAATGAGTAAACGTAAACTAAAATCCACAAAACCTATTACAATGTAATAACAAAAACATATTTCAATTACATAAGAAAAGTCATCAACTTTGAGATTTCTTTGCTTTTTCATCAGCTAAAACATTAGCAACAGCAATAGCAGCTTGATCATTTGAAACAGAAGAACCAGTTGCGCCAGCACCAGTTGTAGAAGTTGAAGCTAATTGTTCTTCAGCTTGTTTTAATAGTTGGGAATATTTATTTGAAGAAATCCGATCTCCAATTGATAAATATAATGATTCAAGTTTTGTTAAAATTATAATATCATTGGGATTATTAAGTAATCCTCTTGTGTACGCTTTAATTGCATCTTCTGGCCGATTTAATTTTTCAAAACAATTTCCAACTGCCACCCACATTCGATGATCTCCAGGCCTATTAATTCGTTAGTAAATGATTAAAAAAAAAAAAAAATTCAAAATAAAGCGTATTAAACTTACTTGAGTGCAGCGGCTCGTTGATAATAAAAGAATGAATAATAATACATTTCAATAACTTCATAAGCTTGACCAAGACCATACCAAGCACGAACATCTTTATTATTAACACCAATAGCTCTTCTATAACTTTCAATAGCAGCTCGTATATTTTTTAATTCAACATATTCGTGTCCCATAAGTGTCCATGCTCCAAGACAATTTCGATTAAGTGTTAATGCCCGCCGATAATAAACAACTGCTTTCTCATGTTCAGATTTTAATGAGTAATAATTTGCAATAATGCAGCATGTTTCTGGTCGAAATTTATCTGTTGATGACGCAACTTGTGCTAAATATGCAAGTTTACCTCGTTGTTCTGTAACATATAAAATATTTGAATACATATCCATATCATCCAATCTATGCGGATCAGCTTGTAATACATTATCAAATAATCTTTCAGCATCACCATATTCTAGAATATGATAGTGTAACATTGCACGCTGTACAGATAAAAATTGAAATTTTGGAAATACTGTTTCTAATTGTTGAAGAGCTGCAAACACAGCGTCAGTTGCATGAAATAATTCTTGAGATGTCACAACTTCAAATAATCTTGTCATTATATGACCTGATGGTAATTGGGATAGAACCATTGGAAGCTGATCGGTTGTTGGAATACAAGCAGAAAGTTCAAGCCATGCACCCCAATTATAAGGATAAAGTCTAACAGATCGTAATAAAGATTCGATGGCTTGTTTTTCACATTTATGTTTAATCAAGACAATGCCGTATAAATATAATAAAAATGGATCATCACTTGATATTAACGATTCTCTAAACATTTGTTCCATTTCATTAATTATTGGAACTAATTGTTTATTTGGCGTTGCATCTCCATCAAGTGGCCCTAAAATCGACTCACTTTGTTCTTCTTTTTTCTTTTCTCCGGACATGTATGTCGCATAAAGTCGTAAAAATATACATTTCCCGCTCCTGCAATCTCGTAAAAACCATGCTGCTCGATCATATTCACGACAATCAAAACATGCTTTTGCAAGCATATATCTCCTTTTATCAGCAGGTGATATTTGATCAAGTATAGTTACATCGAATGAAGAATCAGGTTGCATCTCTGCATCATCGCCGTCATCTGTCAAAGTTGAATCATCAATAACAAATCCATTAACAGCTTCGGCGCACCATTTTGCAGACTCATAAAGGCATCTATCACTTAATACACTATATGCTTCAGTGAGATCATTTCGTAATCGTCGTAAAAGTAATGGATCCATTTCTGTTGTACCGTCAGATTTAGAACGCGTGAACGAAGCCGAAGAAAGATTCATCGGCTTTGTTTTCTTGAATTGCTGTTGTATGGTAGCATGGATCTCATGCAAGTTTTGATTGTTGTATGAATAGTTGATAGCGCCTATAGCTCTTTCTTTTAGTGAGTTTGCTGAATGTTGATACTATCGTTGCTTGGTTGATGCTGTTGATCCGAACCGGCAGCCAACTTTCATGTTGCGTTGTCGAGGTCGCTGTACACAACGCGCCTGCGGCATCATCTTCGACACGTCTTAGAAATCACGAGAATCCAGCACGTGATGCTTACATTCCACGTGCACTAACCCCTGATTTAAACTCATTCGCGTCGTGCACGCGACAGCGCCCTGCGTTTGACATCTGCGATGACTTCATCGCGCGATACTGATATGTAAATACTGTACAGTATGCTCGATGTTCTGCTCACTATTACGCACGGTACAGTACATTTACTCAGGTCACGATCGATGTCTATCGAGGCTTAATCGATTTGAAACCTCGTCTACTGTACTTTAGGCTACAAACATCCTCGTTAAGCAAATCCGGAGCCTCTTGAAATCGTCAAGCAACTGCAGATCCCCGGCACCCCTCGAATCCCAAAATAGCTGTCCCATGCAGTTTCCCGTATGGAAATCGCGATTTACAGTGCTGTCGTGGCGTTGCGTGTGACAGGGGCACATTGTTGGATCTCGGGATAAAGATTTATGTCGTTAGAGATGAAAGTCTGCACCGTGGACAGAGGAGGTGGCGTTTAGTGTTAGGCGTGGCGCGTTTGTTCACAGCGGGCAAGCTCTACGCGTACACGTCTTGCGGTGGAAGTTGAATACCGTACTGTAGATGATGTGATTGTGTACTTGAATTAGCTTCCTTTGCTCTATTACGTTTCTATTGGGAAAAATATTAATATATGAGTTTGTTTAGAAAGACTGTAAATAAAAGTAATCGTAAATGTCGTCAGGAACAGACGCGTCTGAGGCGCGTTAACGAACTTTATTTACGCGTCGCGCGCCCTGGCGCGTCTGTGCGGATTCTGCGCACCGAACAACAGCCAAACACCGTACGGAAAGTTAAGGCTTTGATAGCAAGAACTCCGACGACACAGTTGATCTGTTTTCAAACTTCAAAGCTTGAACAGACTCCAAGCCCTGGTGAATGTCGCACATCGCGACAAGTACAGCGGCCTCAAATCCACAGCGTGTTCGACACTGGACGCGCCAAACAAAGGAACTGTTGTTCTGGGTCGCGTGAACCGGAGACCGGACCACTCTCTCGCCTTTTCATTCGTCACTGTTGCTCGACGCGACGCATTCTTCACGTAACTTATACTGTCACTGTCTTTGTGCCACACCGTCCTCGACCAGCGTCTACTTCGTTTATCCCCTTGGATCACTGTTATATAACTTATCGCGTATCCTCTTCAACATCGCTTCTTGTATTTCTTTATCACTTTACCATTACACCTCGTACTGGATTACATTACACAGCCTCCACTATGGATAATCGGTCAGGTACGCGTCTGGTTCTGTTACATACGCGCCCGGAATCATCCGGTCTAACACCCATTAACAGGCACTCCAACTCCATCACAACCAACCACCAAACGACGATCACCAACGCGTGCACATACATCACCAGTTCATCCAGAATATAATCGACACATTTCACCATCACGAAGAGCAGCTTATGATGATTATAAAGATAATGAAATCAGTTCGCCCGCTTTACGAACTGTCGACTCAAATGCAAGTACTGTTCATCATACACTTTCAGATTCAGTTGTTATGTTACCAAAACCTGGTTCAAGGGCACATTCACATATGTCGTCACCTCCTTCTTCGCCGTCAAAGAAGCGCACAGCTAGAGAATTAATCGATCGTCATCGTACTCGACCTAAGACTCTTGGTGAACAACCGTTATCTCCGTCAAAAGTGTTTTCTAGTCATAACACTCAGTTTGCTGGCGGGATAGTTTCAAGAGATAGTAGACGACAATCAACATCACCAGGTTCACCGAGATCTCCTTCAAGAACATTTGAGGTTTACGTTGATCCGGTAGACACTGAGTTTGACGACGCGTCAGTTATCGAGTCTGAAGATGAATACAACAATGTAGATGAGAATAAAGAAAATACTGGTTTACAAGTTGAGTTACCTAGTATATCACCACAGACCAAGCATCAAACTATGCAGACGCGTAGAGTGTTTGCTGAAATCGAAGTCTCAGATCCAAGACGGCGACTTGAGCAGCACGGTGAGGGATCAGCGTATATGCGAGGCAGCCGCGTTCACGAGAGGGAAGAGATGCAACATCGGAATAGAGTGCAGCGTATCGTAAGGGATACTCAAACCACTGACCTTGCAAAACTATCACGGCTATTGGATTTGGTGTCCGACGATGAAGAGGAGGCTGGAGAAGAGTATGATCTTCCCGTATACGCTACGCCGGCACGACCGGCAATTCGACGATTTGCTCATGGAGATTATGTCGGTCCATTATTAGAAGCACGAGAGAGTAGAGGATGGCCGATGTCAGCACCGGCAAAGGCACAGGATATGTTCGTGTTTGGAGATCTGGGAGCGACGCGGCGGAGAATTCCGTTTCAGATATACATGGATAAAGAGTAGCTGAGGAAGATGCATGGGCCCTGGACGGCGGAGTAGTTTGCTTGGAATGCGGTTGCGGGAGAGTCGTATATAGAGGATAGGAGTAATAGCTAGTGATCTCGAGACGGAATATATGCAGACGCACAAGTAGCTGATGATGTATATGACTGGGCTGTGTGCTCGGCCCATTACTCACCTCCACAGTAACTGCCACTTCCTCCAGCGAATTACGTATCTCTGGGCCGTCTGGGGGCCAGCACAGGCCCCTTGCCGCTGCGGCGCGGCGCGGTGGTGCGTCAGCAGTGGCGCCAGTGACTGACGTTTTGCGCCCTAGCCCTGGCGGCGTCGACTCACCCGTCGCCACTCGTCGCAGCTGCTCAGCCTCCGGGCCTGGCTGTATATCACCACTTCTGCCCGGCTCTTCCCGGTCTGCTTCCCTCCCCCAGCCGTCGTTCTGTCTGCTCGTCCACTGCTTGCCTGCTTTCTGTTCGCCACTTCTTCTCCTCGCCATGTCTGTTGTCGTGCCCGCCGTCGCGGTCGCCGTCGCCGTCTACTAAACTGCCGCGCCGAGCGCCTTTGGATCGACCGTCTCTGCGTTCTCGAGTGACCTTCTCGCTCTGCACGCCCGCGCTGTTGGCTAGCCCCGGTCCTCTTTCCCTCTTGTTTCCCGGTTTATTGGTTCTGTTCTTGACGTCCCTCGCTGTTTGTTTACCTGCGTTTGACTTCTTCGCCACTCATTCACTCTCTCTCGCAACCCCCGTCTGACTTTGTTGCTGCGCACACGCCTCGCCTGCCTCACCTCCAAGCGTAAAGTGCATGCCCATCTGCAAACCAGTCTCCTCCTCAGGATCACAGAGTAGCCTCACCGCTCTGTAGACTGTCTTCTTTTATAAGTTTGACATTCTACTCCCCAGTCTCCGTCTCAAGGATTTTCGGTCTGTTCCGGTCTCTCTGACCACTACTTCTCTTCGCTTCTTCACAACTTCCTTTCACCTTCACTTCTCTTCACCTTCACATCTTATCTTCTTCTATCTCGGTTTCGCCAAAAATGGTTTCCACCGAATCTTTACAGTATGATAATGTCCTCTCTTCCTCTTCTTCCAACAGTTTAAAGGAGTCTCCTTCTGCCGCTGCGGCGATCCTCGCGTCTTTATCGACCGGGATCGCTCCGGTTCAAGCATCCCTCCGATATGATTCGAGCGACTCGCCTTCATCATCTGAGTTTTCCTCATCTTCTTCATTTTTGTTATCTCCGATGTCAGCTTCGTCATCTGTTTCATCAAGTTATGAAGAATACACTCCATCTACCAAAGAGTTTGCTGCAGGTTCAACAACTTCGATGCAGATGCTTAAGCTATCAACTGAGTCTTCACCAAGTATTGAACCAGGTGTTCCACGATACGATACTTTATCAAATCAACTTATTCATCGTCGTCATCAATCTGTTAGTAGTGCAACTGCACCACCGCAACCTGCACTTTGGAGATCTTCATCTCGCTCTCAACAGTTAACAACCCAAAAACGATCTGCTCAACAAAATGAAACTATCTCCGCTGATTTGCACGAACAGTTATTAGTTTGTCAACGTAATTGTCGTTTATCACCTATTCGTCGACTATCACTTCCTCGTCGTCATTCTACATCGACTGCAGCAACTTCAACTGCATCTACTCTTGCAGTTAAGACACAAGCTGGCGGAAGAATTACTAAAAGTGCAACATTACCAATCACGTCCGCATCATCCTCATCAACTGCAGCAACAGTTGCTTCGATAGTCAAGCACGCCAATAAACGTGGCTCGTTTGTTAATTCACTTGTTGGTATGCTTCTCCTCGTAAATTGATTGATTCCGTATTTGAGTATTAAATGTTAACAATAACAGATTCTGCGGCACTTATGATTGAAGGAATTTGGACGAATGCACGAGATTCAGTAACTGTTTCTGATGGAAATAATGGATCACAACAAATTTTACCATTACGTGCTTTTATTGAAGAAACACTTCGAAGATCTCGAACAAGTTATTCAACACTTCAAGTTGCATTATATTATCTTATCTTGGTTCGACCACATGTTCAAGATGAACAACATAAAATTCGGCCAAATCTAGGTGCATTAGGATGTGGACGTCGAGTTTTCTTAACAAGTTTGATGCTTGCAAGTAAATACTTACAAGATAAGAATTATAGTGCCAAAGCATGGAGTAAAATTTCAGGTTTATCTACAACTGAGATTAATTCAAATGAGTTAGCATTTTTGAAAGCGGTTGATTGGAAGATTCATGTTCGTGATGACGTTTATGATAAATGGTCAAATGTGCTTTTGAATTCAGCATGTTTTGTAAGTTGTTGGAAACGTCAAAATGAAAATTGTGACGGTGAATCAAACCATCAGCAATTAAATCAACAGCTTCCAACACCTGATGCAACTCCTTCTTCAACGCCTGGTTCAGAACAAGGTTTACAGGTTTGAAATCAGAGTAAATTTGCAATGACAATATTTATTTATTTCAATGAATTTAGCTGATAACAAAATTTAACTCATTATACTTAAAGAAAATTTCACAATCAAATCTACAAAATCACAACATATAACATAACGTAACAACATAACACAGTATATCATGCTCATGAAATATATATCAAATGAAATTCAACTATTGAAATATTATTTATTGTAGAATACGTAGCTCACTTTGTTATCGACGTACGTGGTGTTAATACTGCAGATTGCGGACACGCCAAGATCGAAAGCCCGGAGTCCGATATCAAAGCGGGTTAGGGTCTCAGAATCGGAACGATTTGAAGAACCGTGCGGTTCCGTTTGTGGGTAAATTCACCGAGACGATCCGAGGACCGAGGGTTTCAGCCTTTCTGGTTAATGTGGGGTTAATAAATCCTTCGGGACGCTCGAGTGCACGAAAGTTTGATCGTGAGCTCGTTCATAGTGAAATGTGCAGGTGCAGGTGCAGATGTGTATAGTTATGGTTGTGATGCCGGTGGTGGTGTTGTTGTGTGAATGTTACGGAAGTAAATGGTGGTTGACGAAAATTAAATCGATTGTTCACGTTGATGCTCAAGTGGTCGTGGAAAAGTGTATGCGAGCCGGTCGTCGATTCGTAACTTATATTAAAGAGGAACGTTGTACACACTGTGTATACTTCATTTTGATCAAATGATCATTTTTTGCATAGTAAATACTACAGTTTGAATGTCGGTTTGATTTTATATTTTATGTGAAGGTGATCCTTTTCTATGTGATGTTGCGGGTATGGTTACTTTATCAGTCGATTGAAGGCGAATCTCACCAAGCGGATTCTGCAATAGCATATGACCCAATGACATTCTCTCTACTGTAGTACGATTGAGTGAATGACGAGTGACAATTGCGTCGATCACTAGATTTGTAAGAAGTGTAGAGGAGAGGGACATTAATATCACGCAGACAACGAGAATGAGAATGTCTTCTGTCAAATGGAAGAAGAGTGCGTACGTAAGTGTATGAAAGAAGGAAAAGAAGTAATTGTACTAAAGTGGATGTAAATGCAGATGAATGTCTTGTATATGTCTGAGGTTGCAGTATCGGTACTGCATGTTTTAGAAAGAAATGATGATGATGAGTTAAGTTGGTGGTGGTGCATAACTGTGAAGATTACTGTACTAAGTTGGCTAACTTCATCGATTTTGTTCAGGCGACCGTTATTATACGCCATGTAATCATACTTTATCGTGCAGTTAGTCGACTCGCGTATTTGAGATGGAAAGATGAAATAGTTGCTGATCGCTATGGCCATACAATACACATGATATACATGTGAAATGAGTAAACTAGTCGATATAAATGATCGAAAATCGTCCACTCTTTATAAGAAGAGCACGCAGCATGTGAAATCGAGCATCGCGAAGTACGTAAGACATGATCTCAGAGTCGAATGGATGGGTCAGAAAAAGAAAGGTCAAAGTCGAATGGCTTGGGCTTGGGCTTGGGCTTGGGCTTAACTGTGGCTACATATTTAGTATTGCAACTTAAGATATTGCCGGGTGCCACCGCCACCACCAAAGTCAACGTAAAGAAAAGAAACTTTGGTATGCTTCATATATTTTGGCTTGAGCAACGTTGTGTAATTTAATTGTGGTGAACGACGCCAAATTATCTAATAAAGTGGGGTGGTCGCGTACACGATCGCGACTTCGTGAGCTCTGGAGGTTGGAATTGCGACTGATTTATACGTATCGATATTATAGGTTAGTAATTGGATTGCTTTGTTCGCGATCAACAATTTTTATTTTATTTTAAAGCGGTTAGCGTTCAGCATCGACGACGATGGCTCGGGCATGGAGAAGTGAGTCTTCGACGCACGAACCCAAGTCCGCCGGCCGGTTAAGGAGGATTAGTGAAGGCTGATTACAGTACAGGGATCCAGGAACACGATTGCGTAGTACGCGACGCAGAGACCATGATACTGAATGCTTTATATACAGACGAGCATATCGGTCATGAACACAAGCGATATATAAAAACTGAAGGAGACAAAGAAGACAGGGTTTCGCCCTGGTCGGCCCGGAAACCGATAAAGCCCAAAAGGCGCCAAAAACGCCATCCAAGCCACGGCGGCGCTCCAGCCACACTGATACGCACCGACTCCCCCATACCCGGCGCACACTCGCTGCTGAGTTAAGCGCGATCGCTGGGGCGGAGAAGGGTGTCGTTCTGGGGACGCGGAGATGCCTACAAGAGCATGTAGAAGTACATGTGTATTGCGTGTACAGAGCAGTGACGAGAGCACCGAGGACGGGCGCAGCGCAGACGGCCAGCGCCACAGTTCCAGGCGATAAGCTGCGGCGGCGAAGTCAGTGACAGCCGGCGATCGAACAAGGCTTGGTGCAGCCTTTGGTCGAATCCAGCATCCCAACGCGCTCTCGGCATCTGGGTGCGACGGCGCCCGTCTTATCCAGTTGTTCCACTCGACTGCGAGCTTTTGGGTGTGGAGCTGTCATGCACAACTCTGCCTTTGGCTTTTAGGCGCAGGTGGTCAACAGAGTGTGGCGGCCTCGACGGCGGCGACTGTGCGACACGGGGCCGGTGCCTGTTGCGTAGCCGAGACTGCACACTGCTGCCTATACCGCACAGCGCCGCGGTGGAGTGCAGCCAGGCAGTGGCGTATCGAGTCGGCCCGTAAGCGTAAAGTACAGTGTGAACCGTGGGAGCAGTGTGGAGAACTCGACACTGACGTCGCTCATGTCGCTCCATCGCGTCGATCCCATTCAGCGTTCATCAGACACGACATCCGATGGCAGTCAATTGACCGATGCTCGTCCTGTTTCCATCTTGATTGTACTTTGTATAATGCCGGGTGCTATCGGCGTATCCGTGTTCTCGCTGCTGTATGGCCTATAACTTCTGTGAGAATGTCTGTTGCGTATACTGTGGAATGTAAACTGTTCCTGTTCTGGTCGCTGAAGACTACTGCGGGCATCACGATGTCGATATACACGCTGCCCCGGTCGCCCTCGCTGCAGACAGAGTATATACTTGTATACATACACGTTAATAAGACCGGCAGAGTGCAAACCTGTCTCTGAAATATAAATCGTCGCTGCATCCACGCGCTGTCTGCCTGTCGAGCGCACAGTCGCAGCGCCGCCGGTGGCTCGGTGCACGGTCGTCGAGTCGCAACTCTGTCCGGTGTTTATCGCAATCAGTTCGCCCTGCCCAATAAAGGCGCCGGCATCTCAACCTCGACCTACTCTATATTATCTCCCGCGCGCGCTTCCCCCTCAGCGTCGCGATTCTCCTCCTCCTCCTATCCTCTTCACCACTCCGCCCCGAGCCCATGTCTGCCTGCTCCGTCTGCGCGTCCTTCGCTGCGCCAGCGTTCCCTCCCGCTGCCCTCTAGTCCGTCTGCCAACCGAGATATCTCTATCATGTCCTCCGCCTCCATACCGACCTCTCAGTCCACTGCCACTGCCTCTGCCTCGCCATACTCCGTCTACGATAAGCCTTCCGCTTCCTCCGTCTCCTACAGACCGGTCCTCAACAATCTTCCCTCGTTCCAGCAGTTCTCGGCCGCAAACCCATCGACCGTACCCGCGCCAGTCTCGCCGCCTGGTCTGCTTTCATCTGCCTCCTCCTCCGCCTCGTCAATCTCAACATTACCGACTCCGCCAACCTACGATTCCTACTCGCAATCGGCTTCAGCAATGCCTGGAATGCTTGAAAACTCAAGCGGCAGCATATCCGGTCCATCTTCAGTATCCTCACAGTCATCCTATCTGAGCACTAATCCAGTCAACATGAATTACTGGCAACAATCTGCGTCCCCCGCAGGTGGTCCACCTTCAGCTTCGACTCCCGGTAGTGGTCCTCAACCTATTGCTGGTTCAATGGGTTCATTTCCACCAACACCATCATCTGAGCGACGAATGTCGTATTCATCTTCTGTTTCGTCTCAGTACTCACTTCCTTCACTTTCTTCATCCGCACCTTCACATTCTCCTGGTGTTCCATTCTACCAACAATCAACCGGTGGCCCATTGTTACCACCCCCTTCTTCAATTTCACAATACGCCTCCTCGTCAGCCCCTTCTACTGCTTCAGGATATCTTCCTTCACCTGTGGAATATAACTCGTCAAGTTATATGATGCAGCAACCAACTCAACATCCCCATGGCGCTACTGCAACGGCACAACAGCAATTAGCTCAACCGTATTACGATGAAATGTATCAACAATCATGGTCATCAACTGTGGGGCCAAATTCGCAACAATCGATTCAACGACGACCCTCACTTTCAGCGCCTAGAACTTCTTTTGATGGTAGATATTCTGCATATCCTCCACCACCACTTGCAACTCATTTACCACCACCATCACAAATGCAAAAAATCCCTCAGCATATGGTGTCTTCACAGTCAAATCAACCATTACCGCCCTCATTGGCAATGAGATCTGGAATGGGTATGATGGCTCACCAACAACCACAGCAAGATCGACCATTTAGATGTGATCAATGTGCTCAAAGTTTTAATAGAAATCATGATTTAAAACGACATAAAAGGATTCATTTAGCTGTTAAACCTTTCCCATGTTGTAATTGTGATAAGACTTTTTCAAGAAAAGATGCTTTGAAACGTCATACCCTCGTCAAGGGTTGTGGTGGTGGAATGAATAAATCAAATGATAATTCAACTTCTCCATCAACTTCAAATATAACTTCTCCTCAATTAGCTTCTCCGCAAACAGCATCTCCACATACTGCTGTTGCAAGTTCATAATTCATTACATTCAAATGAAAATTGAACAATGTATTTTTACACTGTATTTACAATTTATTATTATTATTATTATTATTATTATTATTATTATTATTATTATTATTATTAT
>JAJLTX010000131.1:0-14544 GCA_030568365.1 Myxozyma kluyveri
CCTTTAATAAACTTGCACTATATACATTCACTTCTGCGTAGCCTGACATTGTTCCCCTCATGCCTTCGTTTTTGATTGACCCCCTGCGTACCTTTGCGTCACACTATTGCCCTGCGGGCTAGCCCCCTTAAGGACAGCCGTAGACTGGCCAAGGGGCTAGTAGTATGTATACGTATATCATATGCAGAGGCAAGTAAGTTACCGTCGTAAAAAAAGACATGGGCGGTACAAGACAATCGAGATCTGAACAAACCCTGTAAGCATAGGCGCACACGCATTTTGATACGAGAGATGGGGGCAACAAACGAATTATGAAATTACACATACATTACCTAAATCCTCTTCAGATCCAAACGGAATAATAAGCTGCGTGGAACGCCCATATTTTTTAATATTGAATTATTCTTGTTTGGTTCCTGTTAACATTAGGATCTGGTTCTATTTAATGTCTTCTCCAACTCGAAAAAGTGCCTCCCCAGCACCTCGGGGTAGGTCTGCGTCACGCTCGTCGGTACATTCGAGATCAGTCTCGCGGTCTCCGCCACGTTCGGCTTCTCGTTCATGGTCACGGTCGCACTCACGCAGTAACAGCCGCGACTCTCGCTCATCAAGAAGTTACTCTCGGTCATTCAGCTCCCGCAGTTTCAGTCGTAGTCGCAGTCGCAGTCGCAGTCGCCGCCGGCGCAGCTTGTCTAACGACAGCTATGATTCTCGCAGCCGAAGCAGAAGCAGAGGTCACGACCGACGCGTACCGCTACGGTCACCATCTCCTAAGCTTGATTTAAGGGACGACGGCTTAATGCCAAAAAGAGTAAGTGTGAATAGCGCACGAGAATAACCTCAGCTTGACTCAGCTTTAACATTTGACGATAGATTTGTGTGGAAAATGTGCCTTTGATTGTATCACAAGCTCACATGCGTGAAATATTTTCGAAGTACGGTACTGTTTCGGATGTAGTTTTTTCCAATGGCAAAAGTGAGTTTAAACTGTCTGGTCTGTTTAGAGGAGTGCTAACATTTTTTTGTTTCTGTTCGAAAGAGATGCGACGGTGCTTTCTGTCATTTGATACTGAAGATGAGGCAAATTCTGCAATCGCTCATATGAATGGTGGTATGATCGAAGCTGCTGTTATCACAGTTGCTCATTCTACGCCACCGATTACTGGGAAATTCCGGGGTAATGGTCGATCAATAGGAAGCCGTGACGGTCTTACAAGAGGGCTGCAGCGGCAGCATTTTGTTCGAGAAGGTCGCAATGGATTCAATGGCGGTGGTGGTGGTGGCGCTGGTTGGGGAAGAGGAAGTGGGCAACGTATTGACTCTTACATACCACCGTCAAGATACGATGGCGCACCGAGCTCAGATGGGAATGCCGGGCCAAGGCGCTTTCGCTCACGGTCACGTAGTCCTGGATACGGAAGAAATAATGACCGGGCTGGTAACGACCGTAGAGCATATGGCGCCGGTAGATTTCGTAGTCCGCCTTCACGCCGATTTAGATAGCGAGGTCTTACGAGTCCCTTTGTACAGCGGCTGACGTTATAATGATACACTCAATTGTTTTCAAGTTACGCGATGAGAAGATAGGACGGACAGGGGAAACGAATATCAAATCAAAAGAAGGATTATTTTTCAGCAAAATGCTTGTTGCTATATTATTATAGAGAGTTAAGATATGTACAAATACTGTATGAAATGTTGTTTACCCAGCAATAAATGTCACTAGATTGGAAGCACGCAAGTGATCTTTCTGATCAGTATCCGTAGGTCGGTCAGAAACGTGCGATGCAATCTTTTCTACTACCGCATTCCGAAAAAGAGCACATATGTGCCAGTCATTATGACCGAATTGAAGAGCTGTCATCCGTCCTATGACATATATCCTCGACAGCCCTGGAAAGTTCAGCCCTGAAGTCTGCAGAACGCTAGCGACTAAGACCTGCGGAGCAGTATTCAGAAAACTCTTGTTGGATTCTGCAAAAAAAGCTTGGGAATCCTCCATCGTCATTTGGTCATTCGATTGACGGGTCGCGCCGGTCAGTAGCCATCCCGGTTTCGTAGGCGAGAAGTCTAGCTGGTTTACCGTTAGACCGAAACGAGTGCGTAACGTATCTACGATTGTGGACTTCGACGCGTTATTCGATACAAGAACAAGTACTCTCTTGTCAGACTCCGTCTTGCACCGCTCGGCAAGTTCCTCTAAGTGCTTGAGACTGATATCAGCTGTGACATGTTCTTCAGACGTATTCATTGAAGATATATCCAAAACTGTAGATAACTCGTGATTTTCAAAATTTACATAAGCTTTCTCCACAGTAGGCGTTTGGGCATCTGTCTCGTTCTTGACATTTAATCCGTAAAACTCTGTACCTTGTTCAGAGATCCATCTTTTATCTCGCACAAACTTGTACAGCAATTCGCCTGACGACTCTGATGACGATAGTATGATTGTCTGCTGCGGAATATACAGAGAATAAGCAGCTAATGAGCGAGACCTCAACTTATTAACATACTCTATAATTGCAGCCGTCCGGGACATTTCGGAGCGTGCGTAGCGCTTCTTCGGGAGATGCGTCTGACCCGCTACATCATCCTCAAGCTTGAGCTGCTTTTCGACCTCGTCCACTATGACTACTTGTACAAATGACAGTCTTAACAGATGTCGCTGAGTTTCGTGTTGTATCAATTCCAAAAGTCTCGTGTGGGTCGCGATGAGTATATGAGGTGTCGGAACGCGAGTCAAAGTTTCTATTTGCCGTTGACAATTCTCTGAATCGGAACGATAGATTAACTGTGCCACGCGGTCCAAGTTCACCTGCGAGTTGCTTGGCTGAAGTAGTGCCTGAATAAGTTGTAGATACTGAAATCCCAGCTCCGCAGTCGGAACTATTAACAATGCCATAACACTTGATTGCGGAACCTTATAACGTGTCATGGACAGCAATTGAAGAATAAGAGCAAGAGATTTACCTGTACCCGCAGGTGCCATACCAACAAAAGACTTTCCGGACTGAAGTGCCCCGAGGAGAGCTTTTTGTATTTTCGTTGGACGCTCGATCCCGGGTAAATGGTGCTTCATACTCTTCAAAACTACAGTTCGAAGATTAAAATCCTATTCCAAAATCAGTATCGGCTCATACTATTGCGACGAACAGCAGAAGCACTCCTTACATCAAAGCTGTCTCTGGACTCTCTAGTGCCCGATTTTGTTCCAAAAGCACGATTACTGTAGCCGTGCAAATTCAACAAATTGACTAGAGATGGAGCCGGGTTGATATCTCGTTCCGTAGCATTTCGTTTGAAAGCTATATAGCCAGATGGCGCTTGCAAACAACGGCAGACACCTTGGACCTTGCGTGACACTGGGAGAGCGGTTGTTCGCACTGTAAGCTGCAAACCAAATTCTCGCATTGCATTGATAAAAACAGAACGCGACGGGAAATGCACGCTCTGTTCTTAGAATATGTCTGACTAACTGTACTTTACTGCTTCATTTCATAGCTTGTTAGAGCATATTCAGTATAGGAACAGAGCCTACAGCACATAAAAGCTTACGGCTATACTTGTATAGTACGGCACTATTCTGCCACGAATGATGTCTCTCAAATTCGTAACTACAGTTCCAAATTATCGTACGTCGATGAAATATGTCACGTACAGTACACACTGTTGTTATGGGGCACATTAACCCAGCGAGAGAAACTTTTTTTTTCTGTTGACGACTGACGGGTCTGGAGTTGGGAGCTGGACTGAACGCGTGGATACACGGCCTATTTCTGCGTGTATGATCTATCCAGCGTTGTCCATCCTGTACTTGCACCGGATGACATGACGTACAGTTTTCATATTTTCATTGCAGAATAATATAACAGCAGATCAATTCTCTTTTTGAGATATGTCACAACTTGGGAGCATGAAGTCTGATACTATCGATACTAAGGTATCGTATCTTGTCAAACAGAATGCTCTGTCTTTTCCTAATGTGTGTTTTTTTCTCTTGATATATAATACCCTCACATGCAGTCTAAGCAATATAATAGCGCTGTGATATTGTGGAACTCGGCGAAACTGAAGGTACCGGCTGAGGCTGCCATCTTAGGTTGATTGAGAATTTCCAATCGGATATCATGACTATGAAGCCCAGCAAGCAAAGTCGATCGCTAGAAGATTTGGTAGCAATTCGCGGTCAGACTATGGAATGGAGGACATAGATTTGTCTGTCGAAGACAGTAGAGACTACAATTTGGAAAACGTTTTTGGCAAACATGTACCTATACAAAGTGGGTAAATCCTTACAACGCCACCCAATATCCAGACTCCAGACGTCCGAGATGTTATGACGAGCCTAAGCATCTTTCAAAGATTTGCGCAACCTATTTAGTTTCACTTGCATGTCAGAGGCTGAGGCTCCGTGCAAATCTAATTACACATATTTACGTTACAGGACTACGAGTATGCTGGACATCTAGCACGACTTCGGCTATTTCGTTAAAGTCAATTGGATCTGAAAAGTGAAATCAGTTAAAGTAGAATTTGCATATTGGGCAAGATCTTGGCTTCGGAAAAGTGGTGGATAAATTAAATATTCACAAAAGACATTTACTACAGAACTCAGTAAGTTAATTAAAAGAGAGGCAGACTCGCCAGCGAGTGTGCGCAGAAAGAATTTTGACCAAGCAATAACAAAAACACTGAAATAAACATAACGAACTCCACTTCTCATTTACATGCGTAGATCATATCAAGCTGCTGCCTTTAAATCTTCGATCATTATAACCGCAGCCTTTTCTTCGTCATCACGATCATGTCCTGCGCCTTCAACGTTTCCACGTTCGTCAACAACCACCTTCTGACGACCCACTTTATACCATGGCAAACTGAAGAGCTCATCCATTGCCTCAAGAGAGAGTCCAGAAGTTTCCGGGAGAAAAAAATACATCCAAAGCAAACCTAGTGCAGTGACTGCTGCAAAGAACCAAAACGTGCCTTGAGGTTTGAGAGAATTTTGGGTGAGCATTGACGGGATCGCTTTGGAGTTTCCGAACTGATTTGCAAAGTGAAGGCACATGACAAGCGAGGTACCCATTGCACGGACTCGTAGTGGGTAAATTTCAGCATTGATAAGATATTGAATAGTGTTCCAGCCAAGCGCCCAACCGACTCCAGAAAAGTAGATTGCAACGATAGCAGCAGTACCAGCGCTACTTTTTGATCCAGTTACAACTGTGCTTGATTCAATCTCAGGAACTATAGTCAAATAAAGTGCAATATACATCATAGAGACGAATTGTAAAGAGATTCCACAAGCAAGAGCACGCCGCCGACCGAATACGTCGACGATGAATAGTGCACACAAAAGGGAAGAAACAAATTTGACGACACCAAAAATACATGTGGCAAAAAGCTGCTCCTGCTGACCCGAAACTTTCAGCAAGGCAAAAAAATCGGGCGCATAGATTGTAATACTGTTGGCACCACTCCATTGACCAAGTAACTGCGACATAAATCCTATGTGTAGTCTGTACCGGTTCGCCGTAGAGCCAAAGAGCTCTTTCACAGTGCTGTACCATTTCGCGTCGCCCGAAGCCTCTCGTTCTTGAAAAAGCTGATCTTGAATTTGGAGCAGTTCATCTCGAACATAAGGATGATCTATTGGAAGATTTCGAATGCTGGCCATGTTCGAGGCGGCCTTATCATATTGATCGACCTTGATGAGATAGCGGGGTGACTCATAGACACCAAAAGTCAATAGAAAAATAATTCCAGCAAACATGATATGCATAGAGGTGGGAAGCCTCCATTGTGTGTTGCCAGAACCACCGAGATGAAGAGAAGCACCCCAAGATGCAAAATAGGCGAGCATGACACCGAGATAGACAGCACCCGAAAACACGCAGATGCAGAGACCGCGAATTGCACGCGGAGAAACTTCAGCAAGATAAGTGGGCGCGACGACGGCAGTCTGACCAACTCCTAGACCGGCAATAAAACGACCAGCATAGACCTGGGACAGACGGCCATTGGAGGTCATGAAGATGACGATGCCAACTGCCCAAAGAAAGCAAAGCTGGCGGGTAGCCCAGATGCGCCCGATACGGTCAGTAAGAAGGAACGCTATGAGCGCACCCGGAACGCAGCCAATTTGAAGCATTGAGGCAATATTTCCGATGCGATTGGCATTGAAGGATTCCGACTGGTTGGGATCGTCGAGGTTGAAGAGGCGAATGAACGATGTCTGTTGGATGGTGCCAGAGATGAGACCTTCGTCGACACCACGAGCAGCACCCATCAAACCGAAGCAGAGAACCGCAAAACCAAGCTTCCAATTGAGAGTCTCCCGGGGCGTGTTGCCCAGGCTCATTTTAAAGATGTTGACAGCTTGGCCACCGGCCATTGTTAGGCAGGTGGGGAAGGCGCGGCAAGGAAGTGAGTACTGATGTGTGAATTGGTTGCGCAGAGAAGCTGAGTACTGTACCATGACAGACGCTCGATGGAGAGGGCGCACAGGAGTACCTTATAAACCGCGTGAGCGGGGCCCAATCGGCACTGCAGGCGCACCCTACGGGACGGGCGCGGAGAAGAGGAGCAGGCGCGGAAGAGCAGTATGGGCGCGGAATAGGCGGGGTCGGGTCCATGCGCCCCAAGTATAAATGCGCCGGCAGCGAATGCTTAAATTAACTAATTAAGCGCCTGATGAGCCGCCCATGCATGGCGCACGTCCCACAGAGCCCGCAGGGTCATGCATGGCTTGCATGCACATCAGCAGATAGCCAGAAGGCATGTCTCAGGGCGATGTCTCAGGGCGATGTCTCAGGGCGTTGTCTCAGGGCGTTGCGGGGCCACGCAGAGAGCAACGCAGGGTTGGGTTCGGCCAATCAGCGCAGGACGCGCGCACTCAGGCACAGGACACTGCCGGTGCGCGTCCTTGCAAACTCCGGCACTGCGTGACCGTGGAGTGGTGGAGAGGCGTCGGTCGCAAAGGCTGGTCTCACCGTCTGAAACAGTATCGCAGGATACGGATTCTAGTACAGGGTACCTGTAGCGACGGGGTAAAGGAGTTGCAGGGAATTACATGACAGCGACAAGCTAAAACGTTAGCAGCCTCTCTGAGAGGCAGATCTGTAACAGGCAGGCAAGATCGCGGTTGCTTTTCCGAGGAGGCCTCGCGCGCAGATCTCCCAGCCTGTATCTCCCCTGGACTCTGGCCAGGTATCGAATAAGTTCGCCCACGAGCCATCTTGAGCTTTCTTCAACATCTGGAAACTATATCTTCTAGTTTCTTAGAATCCGATCAGAGGAGTCGCTCTACCGTTTCGCATGAGCATGAAAAGGACTTTAGACGCACACATGTATGCACATGACATACCAAGAGGGGCACTTGGTGCTTGTGCGCTGGCCAATAATCATCACTTGAAATGAGATTGGTCCTCTTTAGGTTCCCCGCACAGTTCAATTGGCAGCCTGCTCATCAAGACAACTTACCCCGCGCCTGGTCAATTGCCGCAGCACAGCTTGAGACATGGACGCCCAAACAGGAATCCAGAATTATTTGGGTGCACATCCCTCATAGTAATTCACACGTCCTCACGAAGATCAAGGCATCAGCTATCGGGTCGATCCGTGGAGAGTCGGGCAGTGTTGATTCCTCTGCGTGTTTCGCGTACATGTGCCAAGCTGGACTACATCGACTATGTATACCCAATTGCACTACCGCGAATCCAGTCATTTCATGAACGGTTGAACGCATGGGTGCCTCTGTCCAGTACTGCCCAGATTTGGCCCGCCGTGAGCAGTCCACCTCAACATTTAGTGATATTGCCGTATCGACGTCGTGCACTCCACGGCGAATTTGCAGAAAGGCACCGTATAAGCTATGTAGTGTTATACGATACAGCAGCGAGCAGAAGTCTGCCTTACAGGGTATGCAATGTGCTGTAACTTAAATGAGCCTGTAGCACATATCCGACACGCGGAACAGGCAAGGCTTGGTCATCTAAAGCGAGGCCAAAGAAGCTCGGTTACGCCCCTGGCCCTGCGCCCGCTGGGTCTTTCCGTTTTGTGTAGCCATGGCCGGCACCTCTTGGACTCGGAAAATGCTTTCTCAGCGCCGTCAGCGGAGGCGTTCGCGCTGTTCTTGCATTGCTGGGCCAATTACTTTATTGAAACACCGGTGCACTATTATTTGATACTACGTTGTGGGATGCAAACTATCACTGAACTGAGATCGCGATCTAGATCAGAAGCCAGTTTTCAATTTTCAGTCAATAAGAGATATTCAGTATGAGTGTATGACTGCAGGCACAATCGCCGAGCTATATCACAGTACAGTGCGGGGCAACCGCCGCATGCACGCATATGGTGCCCGTCAGCCCGAGGCCCCGAGCTGCCCGCACGTGCCATCTGCTGCATATTCATAGATCGAGAGAGCCCTATATATATGCAGTCAGTACATTGAGAGAGCCCCGCATTTTCCACCCCAACCCTCCCGCTTGTTCGCTGATTGCCTGTCTAGAAATCGAAGCTGCTGGTGATTATGCGTGAATATCGCGATCCCGCCGGAGCTGGCGCTTCTGTCTCGGCTCGCTGTACGACAATTTTTTCTGTCGGATAGAAAATTTCTAGCGAAATTCCGTTTTTTCCCCTGTTCCCTGCTTGCTTGCCCTCTCTTCACCACTTTATGCATCGTCCTTGGCTCGGACTTTTAAAGTACTTATATAGTTCTATCTCGAGTGCATCAGTTAAGTAGTGAATGAATACCCATTGGAAATGACTGTATATGTAATTACTATTTGGTCATATTTCGCTGAGCCGAGTTGAGGCCAAAATCGAGCCTGGAGTGCCCTGGACGTGGGACGGAGTCGGTTGACTGTATTCGATGTATATACCGTATAGGCGCAGAGATTATCTGAAATTAAAGACATAGAAAATTGACTTACAGATTATCCTGAAAAAGCTTAATATATGCAAACGTATTCCGTTAGTTACAACATATAGCAGTTTCCTGCACAAGCTCGTATTGTTCAAACAGATATCAGCGTCATCAATGGTATGCAGCATCCGGGATCTAATCGTCAAGTTATTTTGAGAAAACTGGGCGCCATTGAGGTAAGTATCTGAATGACCATATTTTAGTAATACGGATGGTGTACATGGTGGCTGCTTACAATTTAAAGTATACAGTGACATAGAATATGCTGCTGTATTCACAAATATATTACACTATAACTTACTAATTACAATATGCGCCATCCAAAATAAACAAACCATTTTCCCTTAGTTGACACCATGTATAGCTTTTGCTGCAATTAATAGCTGTTGAGCCCGTCTCATTTCTCCAATTACTGTTCTATCTGCCTGCTTATAATTTCTTATGTAAAGCTCAAGAGCCGTGATTTCTGTAGCTTGTTCTGTCTCATCTGATCCATCAGACTCCAACATTGTCCTCTCGTGAATATCGTGCACATCAGAGCGCTTCACATCGTGAGATGAACACCAGAGCATTGGCCTCATTACTCCCGTATCACGGCCCAGTTTCACAGTCGCAATGCCATCTTTTCGAGTATCCTCGGCCGGTTGTACGCCAAACCCAAGTCGAAACTTTGCATTCACTGCGCACCCGACATGAACTGAACATAGATTTAACGTTAGCTTATATGGACATCAACGTGATATAACTCTTCAGTCAGTTGCGAATAGAACATACCTGGAATATGACAAATCGAGCATTGGACACATGCACCTCGCCCAGGTCTTGCACCACAAAGTCGACAGACATCCTTGAACCGCTGCTTTGGTATTGCACCAACACCTTCGATACCGCGCATTTTTGTTGCATCGGTGAACCTGATTTCTGGTACGTATGCAGAACATAACACATGTGCCCAATTGTGCTCCACAGTGGCCTTGAGAGGATCTCGCGGTGACTTATCGGCATGCGGTACTTCGGCAATCAGGCGTACAGGACATAACAAGCATTCATATGTCATTGATTCAACCGGTTGCCGATCGTTACGGCAAGGCTCACATCTCCATTTGAGCGTTCCGCGAATAGGAGCTGCTTCTTCAGCTGACACACCGTAACACCTGGAGTGCACCAGCATCAAACACGTATGACAACGGAGTAGATTTTCATTTGGCTCGATTAATTCACAAACACTGCATGACTTTGGCAATTTCTGCAGGTCGACAGACGGCGGTCCTTTCTTGCGTGACTGCGGAATCGCACCCGATAAAGATCCAATTTCCTCGAAATCTGAAGCTGCCTGTGCAGCCACATTACATGAAACAGTAGAATTGAGCTGTTTTGTCCCAAGCGACCCTTCTTTGCTTTCCTTAGCGGTGCCATTCGACAACTGATTGTCTAATTTCAATGCCGCATTGGGAGTCACAACATCTGGAGTCGTTATATGCGCCGAGTGATGAAACTGAATTGGTTGTTGTGCGTCCACAACCCTCCCTGGACCAGCCAAAGTGATCATGGCATCGGTTGCAAATATGTCAGGACTTGGAACTGACGAGATCTCAGAACGACTAACACCGCCGTTACTCTTGCCGCTCGTTAGCTTTCTCAGAGTTGATGATGAACTAGATATTGGTGCCAAATTCCCAACTGTATTTTTCCGACGATTCAACTGCGGCTCTGCGTTAGACGACTGTTTTTTGGAAACAGAAACAGTGGTTCCAGTCGAGCGGGCTTCAGTATTTGCAGTTTTGCGAGCCTTTGACTCCTTCATTGACTCCTTCATTGACTCCTTCTCTGACTCTTTCTTTAACTTTACTGTACCTTTTTTGGATTTGATCACTGTATTACTCTTTGGACGCACCGCCACTTGTTGCTTTACCTCTTCCTCTTCTTCTTCGTCACTTAATTCTTCGTCAGTCTCATAGTCATTTATATCAGAGACTTTAACTTCGGATTCTTCTCCCACGCTATATCTACCATCATCGTTGCTTCCTTCAATGTCACTCTCATACTTGTTACCATCCACAAGTTCACGCAGAACTTCCTCCTCAACTTTTCGTTTTTGTCCATGTGAGCTGCGCTGATGCGACTTTCGCAAAACCTCATTTGGATCTTCCCATGCCACCGCGTATCGACGCCACAGTTCAGCACAACGGATACACAATGCGACACTTGGATCTGTCTTGATAACAGAAAAAGATGGAGCTCGTCGCCATGCTCTCGACTTAGTAGTATTACAAAATTTGCATCGAAATCTTTGTCGAGATGAGCTGACCTTTCCCATGTCAAACGCAGAGTCGTCCTGAGAATCAGCAACATGATCTACTAAGGGGATATGATGGGTGTGAAATGCCGAAGTGCCATTAGAAGATGTCGTTGTACTTGTGGATGACGCCACTGCCACAGAAGGCGCTTTTGCAGGCTTGTTTTTTCCACGACGACCCTCAAAGTTATCCCATATCTTGTGACCATTAGCTGTCTTTTTCCACAGATAATAGAACCGCACAATATCTGCATTCTTGACGGTACCAACAGCGTGCGTCACTGGTCTCAGCTCTGAACCATACTTCCGCACACCGTCTTCAAATCGAGCAACTTCACTGTCATTAAGCGTTGGTTCTTTAAGAGATTTTCGTGTAAACTTAGCCACTTGCTTCAATGCCAACAGAGGATTGTAATTGCATGCCATCAAAGCCTCCAATGCATCGTCTATAAAATTTGGGTTAAATGGCGACATGTTCAGAGCCTTTGCATATGAATGAGTCGACTCGAGGTAGTCTCTGATTGACGTGTCTGATTCCGGACCATTTTCTGGAGGAGGATTTTGCCAACGAAGAGTAACTGTGTCATCACCACCGCGTTCGATGTAGCCCTCGGGCATAACCTCGACCCACGGATCTGAAAGTGACGCCAGAGAGAGTTTTGATGGAGAACGGGATTTTGCTTCTTCTGTACGTTCAGGTGTAAGAGACGAAATCTCTGTATCACGTTCGACGGCATCACTAGCCTGTCCAGAATACGCAATTCTTGCCAACTCCTTCTCCTTCTCAGCCGCTGCTGTAGCGGCAGCAATTGCAGCATTCCTTCTTCCCGTACCACGCTTCTTCTTTGATTTCGACCGTTCACGCTCGACGAACTGAACTGGTCGGCCACCCCACTCAGTGACAACAGCTTGATGCTTGTTTCCAATACGAGACGCCGCTCGAGGAAAAATCTGATCATTATTATCAAGAACTTCTTCAAACTTGCAGTGAATTCCCAAATATCTGTAAGACCAAAGGGATAGCTCTCGTTTCTGTTCGCTTGTAAGATTATCATCGGACACTTTAAATTCTGGAGGCTTGTGAAGCTCGAGATCTTCGTCATCTTCTGGAGAAACCTCGGACGGCGCGTCATTAAGATCGTCACTTGTCTCCTTTGATGCTGATGAAATTGACGACATCTCGCGCGCTAAGGCCTCGGCGGACTGATTGCTTGTCTTGTCATCCATAAGATCGTCATCGCCAGGTTCCGGCAGTAGTCGACCCTTATCTGCACGCATTTTCCGTTCCTTATCGCGGCTGCAAGGTGCACACGCCCATGCAAATCCACGGGTTGGCTTCCGAAGCAGTGGTGGCCTCACACAGCTCATATGATACGGTGTATTGCAGACAGCACAGATCACAGACTCATCAGGTGGACACCATTGACCACATCGAGTACAATTGCAAGCTGCAGCACAAAGATCTTTGCTTCGACCAATTTCAACGACTGCAAATTTGATACGCTCACGAAGTACTTCTCCAAATTCTGTAGGTACATTGAGGATTTTTTCGGTTGGGAGCATCTCATAAAAGTGACAAATGTATCTATCATATAGCTTGTCAAACCAGAAATTGTCAGGAGCTTTGCGATACTCAGTTAAATCTTTGATATGTGAGCGATGAGTGACTGTGCATTTTCCTCGTATGCTAGCAAGAGGACATATGTCGGAATGCATTGTTGCGAAAAGCAACCGTGAGTCGTTGGAACGTGTAGGGATGTCTTTTGGGCGATAGAACCAATTCACTCGCACTTGGCACGCATCAGAGAGACTGCGTTCTTGAGCACCCTCGAGCGACACAAATTCCATGATGCGTCCTATATAATATGGTTCACTTGGAGGCTCAGCAACAAGATATACCACATCTACTAGATGTTAACCTCAGATTCATCGAATATACATCAGAATAACTCACCATTCGCCGAGTACTTGGTGCCGTCTTTTAAGCGTAGAGCACTAGAGGACAGAAGTTTGGCTTTGGACAAATTAATCATGTTTGTCGTAAACCCAAGTTTCTGCGCCTGCATCACTACTAGCTTACTACTCTCATCCTTCTTTAAGGCATTGCGACCATTGTCACCTTTAGTATCGTTCGTTGCACCCGTCGTTGCATTTTTTTGCCGCTTTGTTGGAGCTGGATTTTGAGGTCTTTGTGATAAAGTAGTCCTTGTTTTAGTCTTTGAAGAAGCAATAGGATTTGCGATCTTCGAACTGGTGGAACCACGTGCGACAGAAGAAGGCTTGGTCTTGGAACTTGACTGTGTAACAGTCTTTCCATCCGAGGCTGAAATTGATGTTGACGAGACCCGGCGTGAAATTACTGCCTTAGAGCCTGCGTTACTGGAAACTTTCCTGCGCTTTTGAGGTGCACCGTCCTCAAGCTGAGTCGTGTTGTGTGGTTGCCGTTTTCTTCGCTCGCGAGTAGGGACTGCAGACGGCTTTATGCTTCGAAAAGCTGCGGACGAGACACTTAAGCTGTCGAGATCGTCAATGTCGTCAGAGTCTTCTGCGTAGCTTATCTTCTGATCAGACCTACGAGGTCGAATCAGCCGAGGCGAACTGTTCGTATTGTCAGGCGATTGCTTAGTTGCCGGCATTGACGCCCGCGGAGGCTGGACAGAGAGACTAGTTGTGTCGCTTGAAGGCATTGAGATCACAGGACCGAAAGAAGACGGCGGCGTCTCACTCGGAGTGCGTGTATCGGGAGCATTGTCGGAGTTGATCGACGAAGTGGCCGCGTCTTTGCCAGGCATTGATTTGTCAGGCAGACTGAGCGATGCCTCTGACACCTTCGGTGGAGGCGGATCGTGTATTTCAAGTACTGGCAGCACTGGTGACTGTTCTGGTGATGCTGCTGTTGGCGCTGAGACTGGCGAATGTGATGCTAGCAAGGAGCGAGCGGAAGACATCTCACCTGACGGAGCTTCTCGAGGCCCGGCATGGTTGCCAGAAGGAGGACCGGCTGGGTCGACGGTCTCGAGAGATTGAGACGAAGTCATAAAGTCCTCAAGTACCCGGCAGTCACAGTGCAGTGTATGCTGGGTGATGCAAGTGGAGCAGGAGATCTCAGAGACGGTCGTCGCGCATCAGAGAGGAGAGGAGATACGACCTGAGCGGGTGAAATTGCGCGAGGAGCACGGCGAGAACAGCGTCGAGTGCTTCTCTGCAGAAGCACCGGACCAAGGACGTGCAGAGGCGCAGACGGGCGACAGACGGGATCACAGCACCGACGGACGGGCGACGAGGGGGGGGGGGGGGGGGGCCGGGCGACCTTATAAGC
>JAJLTX010000132.1:0-13567 GCA_030568365.1 Myxozyma kluyveri
TCAAGTTCATTTTTATACGATATTCAGCTATTCTCTTTTCTCTGTATATTAATGGCGTCTGTATATGCGTGTGATGTTTTATTGCTGGTTGATCTTCATTAATATGACTAGTGTCTTAATTGTTTTTTTCTTTTTTTGCCATCCTCATTAATATGAGTGTCCTAATCGATATTTGTGTTTCTTTTGTTGCTGTTTATTGTTTCGCAATTCTTTTTTTCTCTCCCCATTAGTATGGGTGTCTTAATTTGTCGTTTTGTTTGCGTTTCTATCGCCCGCATAATAATGGGCTTGACTAATTTGTGTTGCGTTCCGCGTTTGCTTTTTTTTTTTCCCGCGTAATAGGGTATAATGTCATTGCGTTCATAAAACAATGACTTGTAATTAAGCTGCAACAAGCGTAATAAGAAGGCCAAGTGTTGAGTTTAAGTCTCAAGGACATCCCGCGTTGCAAGATGCTGAGTCAGCGCCGACTAATAATATTGCAGTGCCGGAATTTACCAGCTCCCGAGCTCGCCTTCTAGTCCCTCGAGGCCACTGATACAGACGCTCACCGGCGGTAAAGATACAAGACATGCAAGTGTGCGTCGCGCGCTCTGTGCCTCGACGTCTTGTGAGTCTTCGTGTTTTCCGCACTTCATTGCCCTACCGACAGACTCTTCGTCAGTACTTCAGTTTTCTCCAGCAGTCTGATTCAACATCACCCCAAAAGGCTTCTCCCGACGCAAAGTACCAAACTGTAACGCTTTCGCGCGTCCTACCATACTCGAGAGCTCTGGCATACTCTGCTATTTCGAACGTCGAAGATTACGCACAGTTTTTGCCGTATTGCACTGAGTCTGTAATAACGGAGCGAGATGGGAATGGACAGCCGTCCAGAGCAGCACTGCAGGTTGGATGGCAGGCTATTTCAGAAAAGTTTGAGAGCCATTTAGAATGTGTTAAAGATGAATCTGTTTTTGTGAGTTATATTTACTATCAGAAGCCTGTATTACTCTATACTAATTGGCTGCTTACAGGCACAATCGACGAACGGATTGTTCCGAGTCTTACAATCGCGCTGGACGCTAAGCGATACTCGCTCTACTTTCGCAAGCTCGAACAGAGGACCGCGATGTATTTTGAAATTTGAGTTAAAATTTGAATTTACGAATCCTTTATATACGTATCTTACAGTTAGATTTACGGAATCATATACTGAAAGTATGCTACAAGCATTTGCGGATCGCATGGCTCACTTGAAGAGCATTGGAAGGTGATCGATAAAATGCTTGGAAATATGTGTAAGAGATAGATCTGCTTCACTTGGCATTGTACATAAGAATAAATAGTCCACAACAAGCTGCTATATGACTGAGAATGCATTAATATTATACAATTACGTTTAGCTTTTCTAAAATACATCCGTCGACTTATGCAATTTGCTCAGGCTGCCTCAGCAATACTTCATCCATCTGTCTTAAAACGAAATCCACTACAAATGTCTCATCAAGAATATCATTTAATCGAGAATAATGACGCTCAGTGTATGATACAAGCGCATCTAGTGTTCGTTTGACATCTGGTAAATCAAGTAAAGACTGTGACGAATATGACTGCAAGACAAGTCGAAGCACACGCTGTGCAACACCGCTTGTGCGCGCACTTGTATTCCAATCACGAACTCGTTGTAATAACTTAGCTAATTGTTCTGATGCAAGTCCACAGAGCACATCGTCCACCTCGTGTAATCCAGTAACACTACCATCTTCATTGGACTCCATAACGGTACGTAATAATCCTAACAGCCGACCAGGACGATCCAGTGCAAGTGCCAGCACAATTGCACTTCGCCATTCTTTCCTGTGTACATAGTTTGCAAGCTCTTGCTCCTGTTCAATTGCAGCCTCCGCCTCTGCTGCATCCCGAGCAGCTTGCTCAGCGGTAATATCCTCCCAAAATGTAATAACCGAATCACCGCCTCCCGAAGCAACAACCGCATCATCCCCACGGACAGCCAATGACCAAACTTTTTTCTCATGATTATCCAATGTAGCATTACACTCTCCAGATGCAACCTCCCAAACTTTGACAAGACCATCGCCGCCTGATGAAACAACTTGCGCACCACGCGATATAAAAACAGATTTCAGAACGGAATTCGTGTGGCCTTCAAAGGTTCGAGTACAAGTGTAATCCTTTGTATTCCACACTTTTACACTCTTATCACCGCTAGCGGTAACAACCATTCGTGAATCATTTGGAGCGTATTTAACTGACCACACACCACGTTTATGACCTCGTAAAATACCAATAACTTCACCAACGTCTGTATCCCAAATCTTCACTGTCCGGTCTTGAGATGCACTGGCAAAATATTCGTCATTAGGAGATACAGCGACTGCATTAATATCTTTTTCATGTGCGCGTTTTGTCCAGATAGGCTTTTCTACTGAACCAGATACACTTGCACTTACAGCCCATTTTTTCACGGTCAAGTCCTGAGAACCAGTAATCATAAACCGTGGGGTATTTCCAGACTGTGGTAATATGAGTCTTGCAAGTGCAATACCGCCTATTGAACCTAAATGCCCTCTGAAAGTTGCAACATGTGTAAACAAATCAGTGGCTGCATCCCATTTCCATAGCATTGCAACGCTATCTTTGCCTGCACTAGCTAGCCATAACCCATCACTAGATGCGTCAACTGCAATAACAATATCTTCGTGCCCTCTAAGTACGTTTGAGCTTTGAGTAGAAGTTGAAATGATTCGAATCTCAGGGGAGTTGGTTGCGAGTGCAAGATATCCAGAAACACCTTCAACATCTTGCTGTCCAACATAGCAGAGATCAATGAGTTCACCATTATTTCCAGCAAGTCTCCTCTGCTCGTGTAGTAGTTTATCTTCATCAAGCGAGAGCTCAACAAGAGTTTGGTCCGACAATACAGCAATAAGTGCAGACCATGAAGGGTAGTAAATCACATCAGAAACACCAACCTCTTCTGTTGTCTTAAGTCCGCTATCCGCAGCCTTGGCTTTTAATTCACCGGTGCTGACATCCCACAACCTAATAGTTCCGTTCTCGCCGCCAGTATACACTAATTTATCTCCATTGATTAAACCAATAGTCTCCAGTGCTTCTAGTGTCAAAATATTCTTGATACGTTTGCGCGTTCGTAGGTCCCATACCACGACAAATTTATCTCTACTTCCGGAAACAAGAATTGTGCCCTCGGCATTGAATGCTAAGCCTCTCACGACACTAACATGTCCACCTTTTGGTTCATCTAAACTGGCAGCCAGTTTTCGTTTCACCAAATCCCATAGTTTTATTTCGCCGTCTTCTGAACCGGATGCCACCTGCCATCGTGACCCACCACGCTCTCCAAAAATCCGAATAGCGCTGATTACACTGCCGTGTCCTCTGAATGTATGTGTGTTGAAAACGCCAGCCAAGTCCCAGACTTTGACATTACCATCTGCGCCACCTGTTGCGACAAGAGTGGAAGTACTGTCAATATGAACAACGGTGACCGGGCTATCGTGTGCTTTGATTGCGCGGATAAGTTTGCAATCGGGGAGAGAGTAGACGCGCATCTCCAGAGAGCGAGAGCAGACAACCAGGTACTTTCCATCGGGCGACACAGCTAGAGTTATAATTTGTTCGGTATCCTGTAAAGTTAGTAAAAGTTTCATAGAAAGAAAGTTCTCATATCCGACACATACTCCTTGTATTCGCTGAATTCGCTGACCAGTGCCGGGATCAGTGAGCACAACATGTTCGCCGTATGCTGTTGCCAATAGTGTATGATCCAGTGCAGCAGATGCCGCCCCGCCTGTGAAAAAAGGCTCAATGGAGCTATGTGAAAATACGGTCTTCAATTCCATATTTAGGGCACGCGCTGCAAATAGCGACGTTTTGTGATGCGGAGTTCTATTTGGTGATGCCTCGATTAGTACTGAAGATCATATATAAAAAATTTTGGAGTTGGGAGTTCGAGCCTGCGGCGCTCGACGTTGCACCGCTGCGGGCGGCTTTTATCCATCGGCTACCGGAAAGAAACGGTGGTTCCACCGTGCCAGCAACTCTGGCCAATGAACAAGCCAATGAACAAGAGGACGAAGCATGCTGACACCGCAATTGCAGAAAATTGCAATTGGAGGTGCATTTACTGTGCCCGCTGAAAATGATGATTGCGTGGAGGCGATAGCAGCGGCAGGCGCTGTTGCGCAGCAACGACGAGGTCGAGAAACGACAAGGCGGCAGATACAGCGAGCGGGATGGGTCGATGCACAGTTGCGCCGATCGCAAGCAGAACTGATGCGACTAGTAGGATTACGACAAGAACGAAGAGCGAGCATGAGCGGCACTCAAATTATGAGCTCAGAGGAAGAGGATGAGGAGGATGAAAGTGATGCAGCGGATATTGCGATGGTGATTACATCGGCAGCAATGCTGTTGGAGCAAGTTGCATTATGGCCGCTAACACACGTGAAATCCGTTGCAATGGCAAGCCGTCGCGGTAATGGCACGCTTTTAGGAACGGCGAGATATTTGCTTTCAAGAGAGAAATCGTGGGCTCGAGTTGGTGCGGGATTGGCAGTTGAGACTACAGCGTCTGCAGTTTCAGCAGTTACAGACTGGCTACAGATGATTAGCGCAGGAATGCTCGAGTATATTGGCCTAGGATTTCCGTTTGCAATGTAAGTCGTTATAGGTCACTTTTATATATACTGTATGAGAAAAGCGTGCTAACTGTGTGTAGTGTCGGCTCCTTCGATCTGGGCGAAATGGTCATGTTACCTGTTCTCGATTTTCGAGTGCGATCCTCGCTCGGCATGCTCCCGCCGCGTCAGCTATTCCCGCGGCTAAACGACTTTGTCAGTGTTTGGCAAACCGCTCCACCGCTAGATTACGTATGGGTTTGCGGTATCGAGCTTGCGCACAATGGACTATCAAAACTATTGTGGCGTTACCTTCGCCGCTGGCTATCATGGCCGATGATGCCGCCATCAAGACTTCCACGACGGCTAAAGATTGAAGACGGCACTATGGCATTCGATGAGGATGAGCTTGATGATACTCTGTCGGAAAGCAAAGAACTGGCAGATATGGAAGAACATGACTATCGAGCGCGCGCATTTGCAGCACGGCTACCGTCGACTATGCTTGCCTGCGCTCGAGGTATCGTGCTGAACATACTTCTGACACCGCTGGAATGCATATTACTGCGACGAATAGCTGAACGGAGAGGTATCGCGGACGCAGGAACTGACTGGAAGGCAGTTATTGAAGCTGTTGCAGCACAGAATCTAGCAAGGGCGTTGTTGGCGGAAACGGTGTACTGGGCTATGGTGATGTGCCGCAAGTCGGTGATGTCGCGGAGAAGACGGCGGCGAGAACGGCGGACGCGACAGCGGCGTGAAACGCGCGTGATTGAGGAGGTTGAATGATTGCTGTATAAAATGTCAATAAGTGTATGCTGAATATGCTGTTAATGTAGACTTGACTGTACCGCGCAGTGTACTTACAGCTGATCCATTCTGGCGGCGAACAGTGTGAGGTGCGACGGGACGCAAGAGGCATCCAGTAAACACCGCCGTGGGCAGGACACATGACCGCTGACACACAAGACCCTCTGTGCGGCTCGCGGCCTGGCCAAGTCCGTCTCGGTCTGGCCGCTCTCGCAGTCTCACCACTTCACTCCCATTACTGTCCTTTCCCCTCCCCGCCACCCCGCCTTCCTCACTGCCATTCGCGCCGCCCTATCGCCACTTTTCCCACCCGGAGCACCGCTACTACCGTGTCTGTCGCCGTGAGGGCCACGAGCTCCGCCATGGCTTTGCTGCGTGAATCCAACACTTCGCAGGACGCGCTTCTCACATCCTCCTCCACGGGCTCCGCCATGTCCAACTATTTCGCGGGCTCTGCTGCTTTCTCGCCTGCGGCCTCCGCGACCTCGCTTTCGTCTTTCGACGACGACGACGAAGATATTGACGCTCTTCTGAAGAACCACGAGATGCAGCCTTTGCTCAGACGCCGTCATTCACCGTCTGTCACTCCGACTGTCAGCAATGTTTCGACAACTGTCCTGCCGGCGCCATCTGCATCCGCGTCTGCCCGGCGGCACTCCTTCGACACCATGCAGAAGGAAGTCGAGCATATCGAAGCTATTGTGTTACTTAAAGTAAGTTTCCTGTGTCTGTATACACCAGTACACTCTCCGTGCGTGTGCTAACTGCTCAACCCAGATGGACCTGTTCCTCAACCACCTTGCGAAGCGTCTCGACGCGATTGAAGAATACGGTACTGGCACTCTCAGCAGTCTTGATGCAAGCCTTTCCCATGCGCATGAAACCCTTGTTGCTGTCAAGGAGGCGTGTGGACGGCTACTTGCTGGCGGTGAGGTAATGGGTGAGAGCTGGCGTCGCGGTGAGGCACTTGTTGCTGTTCTTGACCGCCAGTACCACAATGCGGCTTGGTATGTCTCCGGAGTTAGCGGAGAGCTTCCAGTCAAGGTTGCCGCGGGTATGCGTTTTCTTGAGCAACGTTTACGTGATGTGGAGAGTCAGTGTTTTGGTGGAGTTGTGGACGGTGCATCTTCTCTTGAGCGCAGCATCGCCTCTGCCCTGAGGACTGCCAAAAGACGTCTCATAACTTACGATGAACTTCCCGAGGATTGGAGAGAAAACCCATACATCTATCGAGGATATCGCTTTTGTGCTAGCTACGGTGAGTGCGTCACGAGTATGTTTAAGCTGCACAACGAGACTTGCAACATCTGGACTCATGGTTTTGGATTCTTTATGATGCTCGCTGTTGCACTCTACTACTACCCAGCTACCCCGCTGTTCTCGACTATGACGACATATGACAAGATCGTCTTTGGCGTGTTTCTGTTTGCAGCGCTCAAGTGCCTTCTCACATCTACCATTTGGCACACGTTCAACTCGATCGGAATTCTATCTCACAAACGCCGATTTGCTTGCGTCGACTACACTGGCATTTCTATTCTTATTGCGTGCTCGATTCTCACCACTCAATATTCATCCTTTTATTGCCAGCCCACTTGGCGTACCATCTACATGACTTGTACTTCTGTCTTTGGCCTTTCCGGTGTGATCATGGCCTGGCATCCGGCATTTGACAAACCTGAGAACCGCTGGCTTCGAATTTCCTTTTTCGTTTCGCTTGCTTTATCTGGATTTTTAGCACTCGTTCACCTGTCCTGGACTCGAGGCGTTGTCGCCACGGCTTCGTTCTATTTCCCCATTTTGCGCTCTCTTGCGTGCTATGCTGCAGGAGTTCTCGTCTACGGCATTTTATTTCCAGAACGGTTTTTCCCGGGATCAGTGTTTGATTGGGTCGGAATGTCGCACAACATCTGGCACATTGCAGTTATTGGGGGAATCTATTACCATTACACTGCAACACACAAGCTCATCAGTGGTGCCCGTGACTTCAGCTGTCCCGTCCCGCGCTACTAAACAATCATTTTGAATCAACTTTTACAGACATTAATTACTACGTGCTACTTAATAACGGCAGTCATTGATAGTAAACGAATAATACGGACTAAATAAGTCTCTCTTCTTTCAGTTTTAAGCATCACAATTTTCTTTACATTCGCCTTGGCGATCACTTTTTGGTTTCTTTTTTTATTTATAATGACTGTTGATAATGCATCAGAATTACATAAGATAAAGGCGCATTTTCCTCAAGCGCGTCTTCTCCTACGGATCGTGACGGATGATTCAGGCGCATTGTGTCAATTCTCGATGAAATATGGGGCAGATATCTCAGTGGTTCCAGATTTACTGCGGTTGGCCCGTAAGTTGGATCTGAATGTTGTCGGCGTATCATTTCATGTCGGATCGGGTGCGTCAGGCGCTGAATCATTTATTGAGGCAATCCGCATCGCTCGTCATGTATTCGACCTTGCCAACGCTCTCAACGAGGCTCTCAATGATGACAACGGCAAATGGAACCCCATGTCGATTCTAGACATTGGCGGTGGCTTTTGCCACGACAATTTTGAGGAGATCGCATCTAAAATTGGCCCTGTCATTGATTCATTATTTCCTCCAGATGTACGAGTAATTGCTGAGCCAGGACGGTACTACGTTGCTTCAGCATTCACACTGGCATGTCATGTTATTGCTCGCCGCGTGGTTCCTGCAGTATCTAGTGCAACCGCCACTTCATCTGATGCGCAGACAGCGAGTTTGCCTATGATACAGCTATCATCTTCGACGACTTCACTCTCTGCTACCTCTTCACAGTTTTCATCGAGGCCAGACTCACCTGAATCTAACATTACATCGCCATCTCCTACACCTTCTGGCTTGGAAACATTTCCCAAAGCTAATGCTTCTTACATGCTTTATTTAAATGACGGAGTTTACGGGAACCTCAACTGCATTCTGTTCGACCATCAACAGCCAACGATCCGAGTTCTACAGCATCGCGGAACTTTCCTGTACTGTAAGCCTAGAAACTGTCGGGGTACAGTTGACTCATCAGTTTGGGGGCCGACATGTGACGGTATTGACTGTATTACACGGTCATGCAGTTTACCGTATGCTCTTGACGTCGGTGATTGGGTATACTTCGATCAATTTGGTGCATACACACTCTCAGCCGCGACAGCATTCAATGGATTCAACAAGCACTGTCAAGTTGTCTACGTATACTCTGAGTCTGCCGCAGCGAGACTTGTAGACATCGAGTGAATGTATAACTGACACTCATCCTTGTTTTTTTTTTTCTCATTGTGGACTTTTTGTTAGAGAATGCTGCTGATCAGTCGGTTGCTATGCTAATTGGTTTGTTGATTGTTTCATAAATTTTCTGCGTACTGTACAATATTTGTGGAAATAATAGTTAAAGTGCTTTTCGATTCATGCTATAATTACAGCGGCCTCATAGCCAACTATCCTTGCGCCAGTGTCGTACTTTTGAACCGCCAAATATCCCCAAACATGCCGTTTACTTCTTTGAGAGATCCTCAACGGTGAGACCTATTTCTCAGATTAGTATCCTGTTTCCGCAATATACCCATCATCAATAACGGCAAAAACGCACCAGGAGGAAGTGACTGAGTAAGCTTGGTGGCCTTCTCGGCGTCGTTAAGGACGAGAGTGTAGAGGTAGCGTGAGCTGCGGAGCTTAAACTTGATCAGCTTGCTGCCGTTCTTCTTGATACGGGCAGTCTTAGCATCTTTTCTTCTATATGTCATCCAGAATTAGTTTTATTCTTCGAAATTATACTGCAATCATCCTGAACATCGATTCAATGGAACTGTCTGATGGAACGCGACGACTTCAAATGTACGCACCTCGCAAGCTCGAGAAACTGCTTGATGTCCTTAATTTCTTTCTATAGCGCAAAAACATATTAGTTGACCATTCCCGTCTCCCAAAAATTCAATAACATGTTCAACATACTGGCATTGTGTAGTTTGTGGAATATTAGATCTCTACTCTTGGAACCTCTCAGGCTGCTCTTCTTTGATCACCATGGTGCCCAGAAACAGGCAGTCCCCAGAGCCGCAACGCAGCGCTGGGAGTATTGCGCCGCGTGGTTTAGCAGTCACAATAGAGTCACGTGTTAGGGCACGCACTTTTGAGCAGTATTAGTGCAGTCACGTGAAAGTGAGATCCAAGGGTCCTGTAGCAGAGCAACTTCCGCGGAGATTATTTACCCTAATCCTGGGATTTATATCGAGCCGCACCTCTGTCCCAGAGAGGCAGTCAGATGGGTATGGTTCGGACTTGATTTCCGCGGGACCAGACGCCCCTTCGCTAGGCCTCTTCTCAGCTAAGGAGCATCCAGATACGCACCTGGCAAGCGCTTTCGGGAGACTACATTTTGTGTAATCTTCCGGGGAAGACGCAGGCTGGGAATTGAACGCGCTCGCATCGATGCCGCGGCCTTCCACCCGACTAAGATCATCGCCACCGTTTGAGACCACCGCGTCTGATACCCGCGGGAGCTTGAGTTCTGGATCCGCGAATGCAGTGTCTTCGGCTCTAGGTACTTCGTTTGATACTTCACGTGGCACACCAACAATGGCTTTTGGACGTGCTGGTGCTAGCGGAAGCAGGAGGAGTAGTAGGGGGAGTGCGAAGGCAGCTGTTGTCATTCCTGATAGTGACGAGGATGCCGATTTTACGAGAGACAGCGAAGACTCAACAAGTATGTTTGATATATGATAGACCATTTAAATCGTTTCGTTTTTCATAATAACTTACATTATTTTATTTCAGCTCTAATGATCAAACTCCAACGGTCTCGCACGCCTCAGAGTACGACTCCTTACCGGAGGGCTCGCCTCGCTTCGTCGAACACACCAACTGTGATACCGGATAGCGACATGATCAGCGACGACGAGGATCTTGTTTACGGTGATGACCAAGATTATGACGATGAAGATGATGATGTGTATGTGGTCCAAAGTGACGATGCGGACGATAATAGTGAGGGCGGTGGCGGATTCGTTGTGGACGATAGCGATGAGGATGCAGTACTCAAGAAGCCAAAGCCCAAAGGGAGGATCGCGAGACCTGCCACAGCTGCTACCAGACGTCGACAATCCGCTCAAAGCTTGTCATCTTCCAGACGAGGGGGCCGACAGTCAGCATCTTCGAGATCAACTTCACGTCCTCCTAAACGTGCAAGAACATCTGTTACCGGACCTAGTAGTAGCGAGACACCTATTTCGCTTGATGACGTTAGCGACTTGAGTGACCTTGATTCAGATTTCAGCAATGAAGCTAGTGAAGCTGACGAGAGTGAAGAAGAGGAGAGTGAAGATGAAGAAGTTGTGCGCGAAAGACGAAGCCGAAATCGCCAGAATTACAATGAAAAGACAAGGAAAGCGATGTATGAAGTACATGGAGAACTGGAGCATGTTTTCACAGAGTTGCAGAATACACCCAAAAGGCCCGTGGAGCTTGCTGATCAGCCCACTGAACTGACAATCAATTTGCTGCCATTTCAAAGGGAAGGTTTGCACTGGTTGACAACACAGGAACAGTCGAAATACAAAGGTGGAATTCTTGCTGATGAGATGGGAATGGGCAAAACTATTCAAACTATTGCCCTGTTATTATCTGAGCCTCGTGGCAAACCAAGTTTGGTTGTTGTTCCCACTGTTGCAATTATGCAATGGCGGGCAGAGATTGAAAGCAACACTGCCGGAAAGTTGACAACTATGATATATCATGGTCCATCGCGAACCGATAGTCCTGCCGTTCTACAAAAAGTTGATGTTATCATCACTTCCTACAATGTTCTTGAATCAGTTTTCCGAAAAGAGCACTCTGGCTTCAGGCGAAAAAATGGAGTCTACAAGCAAAAGAGTGCGCTTCATTCGATCAAATATCACCGCGTCATTCTCGACGAAGCTCATAATATAAAAGATCGTCAAAGCAACACTGCTAAAGCTGCATTTGCACTTAAGACCGATAGAAGACTGTGTCTGTCAGGTACACCATTACAGAATCGAATTGGAGAGTTGTATTCGCTGATTCGGTTTTTGCAAATTGAACCGTACTGTAACTATTTTTGTAAGAAGTGCAGTTGCAGCTGTAAGTGAAATCACTAATGGTTTTCACAGAAAAGTACTAACATTTCGACAGCCCTTGATTGGAAATTTAGTGATAAACGCACATGCGATACATGTGGCCATAAACCAATGCAGCATGTCAACTGGTTCAATACTGAACTCTTGCGGCCTATTCAAAATGCGCGTTCTTCCGCGGAACGTGATGGAGCAATGATTAAGATGCACTCTATCCTGAAGCATATTCTGCTCAGACGTACTAAAGTCGAACGTGCAGATGATTTGGGTCTTCCTCCGCGAATCGTCGATGTTCGGCGAGATCGCTTCAATATTGAAGAAGAGGATCTGTATCAGAGTATCTATTCTGATGGTCAACGAAGATTTAATTCATATGTCGCGCAGGGTGTCGTGCTAAACAACTATGCAAATATCTTTACTCTAATTACACGAATGCGACAAATGGCAGATCATCCAGATCTAGTACTCCGTCGCCATGGAGCTGCAGAAGCAGACAATCTTCTTGTATGCAAGTTATGCGATGATGAAGCACAGGAAGCTATCCGTGCAAAGTGCCATCATGTATTTTGCAGATTGTGTATTAAGGAATACGTCGAAGGCTTTGATGAGGTTGATGCAGGCGCAGGAGGAATGCTTGAATGCCCTGTGTGCCACGTCGCTCTCGTTATCGATTTAACAGCACCAGCTCTTGAGGTTGATGAGGAGGTAGTTACCAAGGGTAGCATAATCAACCGAATCAATATGAGTAACTGGCGCAGTTCAACAAAAATCGAAGCTCTTGTTGAGGAGCTTTACAAATTGCGCAGTGATCGCCAAACAATCAAGTCTATTGTGTTCTCGCAATTTACTAGTATGTTGGATCTCGTGGAATGGAGATTACGCAGAGCAGGTTTTGAAACTGTTAAGTTGCAAGGAAGTATGACACCCACTCAGAGAGACAACTCGATCAAGTACTTCATGAACACGCCGTCAGTCGAGGTATTTTTGGTATCGCTCAAGGCCGGTGGTGTTGCGCTTAACCTCTGCGAGGCGTCCCAAGTTTTCCTTCTTGATCCATGGTGGAATCCTAGTGTTGAATGGCAATCAGGTGACCGTGTTCATCGAATTGGCCAGCACCGGCCAGTTCGAATCACGCGATTAATCATCGAAGACTCAATCGAATCACGTATCATTGAGCTGCAAGAAAAGAAGGCAAACATGATTCGTGCTACTATTGAAGCTGACGGTTCTGCTATGAATAAATTGACTCCTGCTGATTTAGAATTTTTGTTTATGAATTAGATATTTATATCGGTGTTTATATGAATTAGATGTGTGTGTGTGTGCGGTGTTTATGAATGTATTGATGTATTAATGATAACTACGGTACGATCAAGTTAATGCAGCTGTATTCTGTGATGTCTGTAACACTTGTAGTCCGATAGTGGTGAAATCCTTCTACCAGGTCTGTTTCGTTTCACTCTTGAGTCACTGCAACCGCCGTAACATTACTTCGCGAACACCAATCGTCACACTGAATCAAACCGGTTTCGAAATATCACGACCCCACGCCGACATCTATATGACTTTTGTAACTAGCGCGCTCTGATAATGGATGGCATTGCGCAATAAGACCCAATGACACTTTTTATTCGCCGAGTGAAAGTGGCGCCACATACGTTGAGATGTATGTACGTGATGCGTATCTAATGTCGGCGGTGAATCAAGAGGAAAGCAGCTTCAATGAAGACCGAATTAAGAGATCGATCTACGTATATGAAGATTTCAAGCGTGTACGTAGACTGGGTAACCTAAATGAATCCATGTAAGCCCGGGTAACTTAAATTTCAAAAACTAAAAAAACAATGCGATGTCTGTGGATCGAACACAGGACCTTCAGATTAACAACCGAAGTGCGACTTCAGTCTGACGCTCTCCCAACTGAGCTAACCCCGCATATAACAACAAAATGTTAGGCAACAGGCTCAGTTAGGGGGTTTCCGACCAAATTACGCCGCAGCCGCA
>JAJLTX010000133.1:0-12835 GCA_030568365.1 Myxozyma kluyveri
GCGAAAACCTCCTATACGAATTTCCTGTGTTTGATCCAGCTGTTTGGCTTGCGATAGTGGTGAATGTGGAGTTAGCGTTGACCCGTTGTGAAGATAAAGGTGGACATCGCGATTGAGAGACCGGTCAACAGACATTTCTAATCGGAGCTTTGCAGCGGATCTATTCTCTGCTTTTAAAAGAAAGGCGACGACTGAAGAGGATAAGGATGAGGGTCGTGGTGGAAGTAGTGGCGGTTATTATTACAGTAAGCAAATTAAGAAGTACAAACCCATTACTTTTGCGTGTTGACGACTATAGCTTGCGGCTCATGTACTAGTCTCAAAGAGGCATAGTCTATGGACGGGGGTAATCTTAGAAACCTTATGCTGAAAAGGAAATCTGTGCAGGCCGGGTAAGACCGCGCGTGATATACTGTATATACACATGCATGCCAGCGCCCTTTAGAACCCATGCAGTTCCATGACAATATGATAGGACAATGTCATTGTCACAGTATTTGTCGACATTGAATACATTAATAACAAGATATACGTCACAAAATATTGGAATTGCGTATGAATTAAGTGAACTGTTTTCACTTGATTTACGACTTCCTTCAATTTCATCATTACGGAATGATCTTACATCTGTACGTACCCAAAGTGCCCTAGTGATCATGTAGATGTACTAATAAACGATGATATACTTGACAGAATAACTATGATATAAAGAAACTAATAGAAAATCAAAATTTATTCGATGGCGATTGGTTATCGTTTAATGAATTTGTGATTTCGCACTTATTATGTATTAAGAATTCAGAAGGAAATGGTCAAGTTAGTAATTCCTCATATGTATATCTTGAGAAATTTTTCAGGTAGGTGAGTTTGTTATATTTTTAATTCTGAGCGAGAGCTAATGGATTTGGGTGTAGTGATTTGCAAGTTGCATTCGCAAATAGAAGAGGTGGATTGTTAAGTTATGTTGTTGGGAATTGTGTTGAATATGTTACATCCACAGCAATTGCACTTGACGATACAAGTGATGATGTAAATATTGAAGAAGAAGATGATGAGGATGACGAAGAGAATATTCAAATAAATCCAAGAACGAATGAAATTTCAACAATGCTACTCAAAATGTTTAATTCAATACGTGCAGAACGAACAGCTCCTGGACTTTCGAATAATATGAATGATAATAATAATCAAGGGAATAAAAAAGACGTTATATTAATAGTTAGTGTAATGTTATGTCGATCATATTTTAAATTAAATCAACCATCAGCATGTGCTAATGTTTTTTCAAATATTAAAACTGCTAATATTTTGTTATCTAAATATCCAAGATCACAAAGAGTCAGATTCAGATTTTATTTAGGTAGATTTTATTTATTGAGACAAGAATTAATAAGAGCTAAATTTCATTTATCTTATGCGTTCAAAAATTGTCATGCCAATTCGGCTGAAAACCAAAAGTTAATTTTAACTTATTTAATACCAGTTAATATGATTCTGGGAATTGGTAAAGTATCAAATGCTATATGGAATATTGCAGGAGATAATCTGAGAAATGAATTTGAACCAATAGAAAAGGCGATGAGATGTGGTGATTTATACGGAATTGATGAACATATTAATAACAATTTAACATGGTTTATGAAGCATAAGTTGGTTACATTATTAAAATCAAAAGGAAAAATGATTGCGTTAAGAAGTTTATTAAGAAATATTGCATTAATTAGAATTCATTCAATTAATAATGGAGGTAATGGTGAAAGCGGAGTTATTAGAGCAAGTGATATTCCATTTGATTATATTTTATTTGGAGTTAATTTGTCAGAACGACTACATTCAAATAGCGGAAGTAAACTTGATTGGACATATGAAGACGTTGAAAATATATGTATCAGTTTAATTGATCAGGGACTGATGAAAGGTAATATTTATGCAAGAAGTAAATTAGTTAGACAACCACCAAATCAACCGTTTCCAAAACTAGATGATGTTTGGAGTTTAAGAGGAAATATTGTTGAAGATGAGTTGTGGATGGATAATTAGATTCATTTGCGATAGCTGTAACTATAAGTATATATATATATATATATATCTGTATTAAAATAAAAGAAAAATGTAATGTAATGTACTGCACTTAATGTAATATATCATATACTATCATACAAATTTATCAATAAATTTATGAGCCAATTCAACGCCAACAAAAGTAGCAGCATTAGCCGGAAACGAACGAGCAATAGCTGGACCAACACCAGGAAAGAATGCTTTAATACCACCAGATTTATAAATTGAACCCGCAACACCTGTAATTGAATTATGTTTTGATGCTCCAGACTGTAGCTGCGATTTAATTGTGTCAATCGGGAAAATCGTTACCCACATGGCGACGCCTGACATTCCTCCTGCAAATGAAATGGCGGAAAGTGACATTGATTTACCTTCTGGAGTGAGTTTATCTTTGAGATATTCGTATGTTGCAAAGTAAATAGCAGAGCCAGGTCCATCTCTTGCAAGAGTCGCAACAGAACCTCTAAATAAAGATTTAAGACCGCCTTCTTTATACAACTGAGACGCAACATCAAATGCACCATTGTACTTCTTTTGTCCGCCTTGACCTTCAATCTGCAGTAATACTTTAATTCGCTCAAACGGAGCAGCTACCAGAGTAGTTGGAATGGCCGAAAAGAAACCAGCAGCTGATATTTGCGATATCGATAGCTCTCCGGTTGGTGAAGCTGGCGGTGAAACTGTGCCGACGATCCGTTTGCCGAGATCGTATCCCCAGAACGAAATCGCAAACATGGGAGTTACACCAGCCAAAGGCGGCATAACACCTCGATAAACACCAAGAGGACCATCAGCTGCAACTGTTTTGCGTAATGCGTCTAATGCACCGGTGTAAACACCACGCTCGGCAGTTTGCAGTCGGACCTTGATGAGATCGAATGGATGGCCAACAAGAACTGCGCAGATTCCACCAACACCGCCAGCGGCGAAGGACTTGAGCTGACCAACTAGCGCAGACTGCGTAACTGCGTCGGATATCTCAGAGGCGTCGGACATGTGTGTTGAATGAGTCTATTCTATGGCGATAAACAAACAAAGAAGGACGAATGCGGGGGAGGGGCCTTTAAATACACCAGGCCTCGGCAGATCTGTCCCGCGCGGCTCACTCCGACTGAGAGAGGAGGGCCTTTGGTCCGGCGGAGAAGCCTCGGCTTGTTGTCGCGATACTGGAAACGCTGGCAGAACGACTCCGGTGGACCGCGTGGTTGAGCAGCAGTCGAGCCAAGGAAAAATGGACAGTGGATTTGGACGAGGAAGGGGAAGGGGAAGGGGACGAGGACGAGGACGAGGAAGAGGCTGGAGTAGCGGCAGGGGCCGAGGTGGCTACTCTGCGTACAACAGCAACAACAGCAACAGCAACAGCAACAGCAACAGCAGAGAACAGTCGCAGTTCAAGGTACGTGCCGTTTGTCTATTTCTGCATTCACTGTCTAACAAAGGCGCAGCGCCAGAGATACAGCTCCGACAGTGACAGCAGCACATTTGCGTTCGACATCCCCGCCGCGCTGTCGAATCCGTGGCGGGCTCTCGAGGACGCCCTGGGTCTGTCCCATGCCCAGCCTGACCAGATACAGCAGGAGGAGGACTATGTGGTCGACGAGGTCAATGGCGAGGAGCAAGTTGCAGGTGCAAACGATGCAGAAACCGCAGTCGACTTTGACGACGACGAGAGCACATGAGAACGGGAACATAATCAATTCTATTACTGTACATATATACAACACCAAACGCCGCAATAAAACATCACATCATTCACCTCAGCTTCAGCACTCCAGCATGCATCATATAATACACTAATCCTCCCTCTCGATAATCTCCGGAATCAGCTCTCTCGCCGCAGCGTACTCAGCGGGATACTTTGCTTGAACCTTCACCTTAAGTCGATCTGTATGCCGTTGCACCCACTTCAAATCCTTTTGAACGTCTCTCAACAATTTGACCCCGCCTGCAAACGCTGCTCGAACATCCGTCAGCCTCTTTGCTGCTTGCGCTTGCATCTGCTGTAATTCATGTGCTTTGGCATTCAGCAATCCCGAGCTCTGCGCCTGAACAACCACCGCTTTATCAAGCAGCATGGCATCGAACGCAGCCAGAATCTTATCCGTAACATAATCCGCCGACGAAAAGTCATCCTCATCACCTTTCTGCTTCGTACTTCGCCGACTACTTCGTCCACTATCCGAGAAGAACGACGCCATGAAGTCGCCTCCACCGCCTCCAGCCGCCGCCACTGCTGCTGCAATTGCCTCTGCTTCATTCTCACGGTCGTCTTCAGACACCGTTTCTGCATCCGAGCCAGCGTAGCTTGAAGTCGAAGACGTTGAATTACCTTCGTCGTCGTCGTATCCAATTGTACTTTCATCCTCTGCACCACCGCCCTGAAACTGCTCGACCAACTCCCTGATTCCACTCGCTTGAGCTGCCTGAGCTGAAGTTTGGCCTTGAATATATCCGCCATTTCTCGGTGCAGCAATGCTACTTCCGCTTCCAAACGACGCAATTGACACTGCATCTGTTCCAACTGGCGATCCTGTCTGCGAATAATAGAACGGAACTGACTCCTTTGAAATGGCGTTTCGCAATGGAATCGGCATCACTTTCGTCTCCTTGACCTTGCCCAGTCCATTTTCCTCATCGTTCTCTACTCCAACATTTCCTTTATTATACTGTCCATCATCACCAGCGAATCCTCCGTGAAAACTGTGTGCAACAACCGCCGTAGCAGACGCAAGCCCCGAGGAAGAATAGGCAAAGGCCGAGCGCTGGCGCAGATCCGAGGTCGCCATCGGAAACGACAAAGCGCGCGCTCGCCGTCGTTTGCGGCCAGCCATAGTATATAGATAATATATTAACAGATAATATTTATCTAATACAATGCCTCAACATGCTGGATCTTTTTACCGTAGCATACTGCACTGTAAATCGGCAATAGAAGAGACGTGTTATGTAATGTATGGCGTTTGTTACCCGGCCGCCCACTGAACTCCGCAGAAATTATCATCTTAAGACGACTCAAAACAATCTATTTCCTCCGCACACTTTACTTCGCTATTCATCTCTTTTAGCAACCACAATCCACAATGGATTTCGCAAAAGAGGAAGAGCGCATTCTTGGCCTCTGGAAAGAATGGGACGCCTTTCAAGAAAGTCTGCGCCAGTCAAAAGGACGTAAACCATTTGCTTTCTACGATGGTCCGCCTTTTGCTACCGGTGAGTCATCCACAGTTACTTCAATTATATTTGTTTGTCTATTACGAACATTGCTAATGCATATTCACAGGAACTCCTCATTATGGACATATTCTTGCTTCGACAATTAAGGACATTGTCCCTCGTTATGCCCATATGACTGGTCACTACGTCGAGCGCCGTTTCGGATGGGATACTCATGGATTACCTGTCGAGCATGAGATTGACAAGCGCCTTGGAATCACTGGCAAAGACGATGTTATGAAAATGGGTATTGATAAATACAATGCTGAATGTCGTGCAATTGTTATGCGTTATGCCTCTGAGTGGAGAAATACAATTGACCGTCTTGGTCGCTGGATCGACTTTGATAACGATTACAAGACTCTTAATCCTTCTTTCATGGAGTCCGTGTGGTGGGTGTTTGGTCAATTGTATGCTAAAGATGCTGTTTACCGCGGCTTCCGTGTCATGCCTTATTCAACTGGTTGTACTACTCCATTGTCCAACTTTGAGGCTCAGCAGAATTACAAGGACGTCAATGACCCCGCTGTCGTCGTCGCCTTCTATCTCAAATCGGATCCTTCAACTGCTCTTCTTGCATGGACAACCACTCCTTGGACACTTCCTTCCAATTTAGCTGTTGCAGCTCATCCTGATTTTGAGTATATTAAGATTCATGATGAGAAGTCCGGAAAGAACTACATTCTTCTTGAGTCACTTCTCACCACTTTATACAAGAACCCCAAGAAAGAGAAATTCCAAATTCTCGAACGCATCAAAGGTTCCGCTATGAAAGGATGGGAATATGAGCCCCTTTTTGATTACTTTGTTGAAGAGTATAAGGAGGTTGCCTTCAAAGTTGTTAATGCAACTTACGTTACTGCTGAATCCGGTACTGGCTTGGTTCACCAAGCTCCTGCTTTTGGTGAAGACGATTTTAACGTTGCCGTTGACAATGGAATTATTTCTGATCGCAGACCACCCCCAAATCCTGTCGATGAGATGGGTCATTTTACTCCTGTTGTTCGTGATTTCGCTGGCCAATATGTTAAGGAAGCTGATAAGAAGATTATCAAGCATTTGAAAGAAAAGGGATTATTGATTGTTGATACTCAACTTAAGCATTCTTACCCATTCTGCTGGAGATCTGATACTCCACTTATCTATCGTGCTGTTCCTGCTTGGTTCGTTCGTATTAAAGAAATTATCCCTGATATGCTTAACAATATTGCCAAGACTAGATGGGTTCCCACTGTTATTAAGGAGAAGCGTTTTGCAAATTGGATTGCTAATGCTCGTGACTGGAATATTTCACGTAACAGATACTGGGGTACACCTATTCCATTATGGGTTTCAGATGATTACGAAGAAATTGTTGCAATCTCATCTATTGCAGAACTTGAAGAATTGTCAGGTATGGGACCTATTACCGATCTTCACCGTGAAAATATTGACAAGATTACAATTCCATCCAAGAAAGGAAAAGGAATGTTACATCGTGTTGAAGAAGTTTTTGATTGCTGGTTTGAATCTGGTAGTATGCCATATGCCAGTCAGCATTTCCCGTTTGAAAATAAAGATAAATTAGAATCTGCATTCCCAGCTGATTTTATTTCTGAAGGTTTAGATCAGACTCGTGGTTGGTTTTATACTTTAGTTGTTTTAGGAACTCATTTATACAATACTTCACCTTTCAAAAACTGTATTGTATCGGGTATCGTTCTTGCTTCCGATGGAAAGAAAATGTCAAAAAGATTAAAAAACTATCCGGATCCTGGTATCGTTATTAATAAATATGGATCAGATGCACTTCGATTATACTTAATTAATTCACCGGTTTTACGCGCCGAACCGTTACGATTTAAAGAAGAAGGTGTTAAAGAGGTTGTTTCAAAAGTATTACTTCCATGGTGGAATTCATATAAATTTTGGGAAGGACATGTTGCACTTTTGAAGAAGACTGAAGATAAAAATTTCATGTACGATCCTAACCTTAAGAGTGAAAATGTAATGGATAAATGGATTCTTGCATCTTTACAGACTTTGATTACTTTTGTTCATCAAGAAATGGCTGAATATAGACTTTATACTGTCGTTCCTCGTCTACTGAATTTAATTGATGATATGACTAATTGGTATATTCGATTCAACAGAAAGAGATTAAAAGGAGAATCAGGTGTTGAAGATACAATTGTTGCACTTAATACATTATTTGAGGTATTATTTACATTATGTCTGACACTTGCACCATTTACGCCATTTTTAACAGATAATATTTATCAAAAACTTGCACCATTTATGCCAAGTTCTTTGTTACCAAAAGATTCAAGATCAGTTCATTTCTTACCATTCCCAGAAGCACGTGAAGAATTAGAAGATAATGAAACTGAACGTGCAGTTGGTAGAATGCAAAAAGTTATTGAACTTACCAGAACCTTACGTGAAAAGAAAATGATTGGATTAAAAGTTCCTTTGAAAACTTTAGTCGTGATGCATCATGATAAACAATACCTTGAGGATATTAGTGGTTTACAACAATATGTTGTTGAAGAATTAAATATTCGTGATTTGATTTTAACTTCAGATGAAGTCAAATATGGCGTTGAATATAGATGTGAAGCAGATTGGCCAACACTCGGAAAGAAATTAAAGAAAGATATTATTAGAGTTAAGAATAATTTACCAAAACTTACATCAGATGAGGTAAAAGCATTTGTCGAAACGGGTAAAATTCAAGTTGATGGAATCGATTTAATCACTGGAGATTTACAAGTTATTAGAGGATTAAGTTCAGAAAATATCGCACATGGTCAAGAAACAAATACAGATCAAGATGTATTGATCATTCTTGACACAACAATTCATCCAGAATTAAAGACAGAAGGAACTGCAAGAGAAGTTATTAATAGAGTTCAAAGATTACGTAAAAAGGCTGGACTTAATGCAACTGATGATGTTAGAATTCAATACAAAATTTTACAAGATTCAAAAGAAATTGATTTACAATCTGTTTTTAAAGAACATGATTCATTTTTAACTAAAGCTTTAAAAAGACCTTTGGAAGTTATTAATGATGATAGTGCAATTAAAGATGATGAATTAATTGTGGATGAAGAACAAAGTGTTCAAGATGCAAGATTTGCTTTACGATTACTGAAATTGTAGAGCTTTATTCATATCTATATATTTGTTTGTGCTCATTTAGTTACTATTATATTTATAAAATGTTTTGAATTTATTTATTTTGAACAATACAATTTTTTTTCCAATAACACCACCCTATTACATTAAAATTAAAATGACAATTAAGTTTATGAGTTGAGTGTATGAATGAATATTAATCATCTTCTCGCCCAGTTTCTCTTCTAATACATAATTTAACATCAAAAAACTGTTTAGCGCAAGATCCGCTCGTTGAAGTACCTAGACTTAAACCAATATTTTGTTTTGTAATACAGGTTAAGTAACTAAATGTCTATACACAATAATCCACATAAAATTAGTATAAAATCCACTTATACAAGTAAAGTCAAAGAGATTGGAATTGTGACTTACATATGGTGCACATTTACCACTCGCAAGTGTAAATTTAAATGCTCGCGAATAGCTTCCTTCTGAATCGTCATTATTTTTATTTCCATTACCTCCTGATCCTATTGGTGTCGCCATTTTGTGTGATGTATTGTATTTGTATATATATTATAGTGAGCTGAATCAATTAGTTGTGAATTGTAATCAATGAGCTGATGACGATGAAATGCAATGGCATAAGATTGTGCTGTATATCGATTTGCTATTGCACTTTATTACTTTTTCCCCAATATTGAAATATTAAAAACTAACAACTTGAAAATAAATAAAAGCTATTAACATGATATGATTACAAAATATGAAGTAATGGATGTACTACATGCATATATGTTCAGTATATGTAAATTTAATACAGAACAAAGGCCTCACTTTTACCACTCGCAACTCCGAACGGATCATATCACGGCCTGCCTTCTTTCTCTTGCAGTCATCTTGAACCTTTACATTACGTTTAAACACAATGAATGAAGAAAAAATGTCTATTGACCGGACTGAAGACCGTGATGTTTGCAACAGCTCAACACTTCGGAAATACAATTAATTCCAACGCGAAGGTCAACACGAAAATCAATACAAATGTCGGCACATAGAGACGAAACTCCTATAGGAGGTTTTATTCAAACGGCTCTATAATAAATCAATACTTCTTTGGATTTTGAAAAACATTTTGCAGGTAGGCGAAGATCTATGGCATCTTGAAATCGAGAGTCAGGTCAAATAATGAAAGAGACGGGAGCAGGTGTGGTTGCTGGATCTTTTGTAGTTCATTGCCACGGTAAGTTTACATACTGTTACTCTTTATATTATAACTAATTATGATCGTATGGAAGTCTTAAAAGTAAATGCAGAACTACTTGTCCCACAAATAATGACTCCGAGCTCGTCAGAGTATCTGGGAAATGTGTGATGAGTGGAGGTCGCGGAGGAATTGCATTGAGCCAATGAATAGCTTTTAATGTTGTACATATTGTCCCAATGTATCCTGAGGATATATGGAAGAGGGAATTTAAAGACTTGATTACAGATCAAGATAGATCTACACACAGTATGAAGTCTTCGCCTCAAAATGGATCGATTTTAAGGAAGGATATGCTCGCTTTGTTTTATTAATATTTCATTTCTGTTAATCCTGACGTAAGTACTCTAAGACTTCTTATTTTGTGAGTAATACTTATACTTAATTAAAGGGACGGTTATAAAATCAATTCGTTCGATAACTGCACGTATGGCGTGGACGGAAGAATTCTGGATGAACTGGATGAAGCTTGTCGAACCTCCGGTGATCCTCATTGTATATTCGATGAATTTATTTGGCGGCACTTTCGGCAAACCGTATTTGCTAATATGCGGGTTGTGGGGGGGGGGGGGGCGTCTTTTGAGGCAGACTTTCCTCCTGGTAAAGAGCGTTTTGAAATCGAGATGCAGACTAGGGTATCTTCAGTTGGAAGGTTATAGAATTGTTGATTTCTATACATTATTTTGCGGTGTTAATTGTTACTATCAACCAGCTAATCTCATTTACAACTCGTCGCTACTCAGCCTTGGTAAACACGGCATAGTCAATGAAAACGGCAGAAAAATCTTGGCCGTACATATATATCTACCTAGCATATCTACTATAATATCTGTAGTACTTCTACTACTCTATATATTTCAAAGTTTGCCAATCTATATCCGAAATTTTACACCGCATCTTTTTTCTTGCTGCGGTTCAAGGAAGTAAAAGCGTTGTTTGGCTACCCCAGCACTCCTTCCTCAGATCGCCACCATGACTACCAACGCCACCGCCTCCTCGTCCATTGTTAAAGGCTCTACTATTATTGCCTCAGATGCTCTCACTAGAGCGGTACTCCGTACCAATGGATAACTCATCAAGTACGAGTATAATCTGCGCTCGCATCTTGGTGCAAAACCATTCCGCAGCCACTATCCTCGACGTCGACAAATCGTTTGAAGAGTTCTCAGCAGAAGAACTCAAGCCAAATGAAATTGCGCGCAACACCATCTTGCAGACTGTCGCTTTGTACCATGGAATGGAGAGGAGTAAATACTCACGTTGCATCGACATGATCAAGTACCTCAGAACCGAGGAGTCATCATTCTCTATTTCTGCTGAAGCCGATGTGTACTTCGCTTTATTTTCTCAAAAAGTTTGACGACGTGAATGGCAACATTCAAGAACACATCTCTGAGATGATATTTCTTCGTCTGCGCTTGAACACACTTCATCCAGGTGGCCTTCAGGATCCTTCACTTATCATTGCCATTCACAAGTCTTTGATGGGAACGACGCTCCAAGATGTTTCAGCACAAGCAGTTCGTGACCAATTATCACTGATCGAATATCGTCACAAAGTTGCGCATGCATATTCACCACGTTCTCAAGTCAACAACGGCAATTTTCGTCCAACTCATGAACGAGCCAATATTGTCCATGCTCGACGTGGTTCTCGTCATCCTCAAGTGCATAAAAATCTGAGAAGAAACTCCGGTCTTCAAAACTGGTTCGCTCCGCGTGGCAAGTACTGCACACAGTGCAAGAATCGTTCGCACAACACTGCAGAATGTAGACGTCCTCAAGCGAACATTGTTGAAGTTGATGAAGTATATAATGAAGAAAATAAATTTGATTTTGAAGCTTACTCATGGCTGGTTGATTCTGGTGCCACTGCACACATGTCAAATAATCGACTCTTATTACTCAAAAATGTCTTGTATATTCCACATGTCACACACAACTTGATTTCAGCTATGTGCTTTGCTCAACATGGCATAAAATTGGTTCAAGATGACAGTCCTAATCAAGGTTGAAAATCGGAAACGGACAATAGCAATTGCAAATAACCCAGTTCATCATGCAGGGACTAAGCATTACAGTTTCAGACACTATTTCGTCAGACAAACTATTAAAATGGAAAACGTTGAATTAAAATATTAATATACAAGGCCACAATCACATCGTGTCCTCCACAATCCGCATCCTTCCTATCTTGAAACCTTACACTACGTTTGAAAAAATGGACGAAATCAAAATGCCTATTAACTCGACTGCAGGCCATTTATTATTTCGTCGAACGCCTTCACGAAATGGCCTTCCTCAGCTTGACAGGGTGTGACTAGTTGCAAAGTCGGCATTTCACCACCAAGGATCACTCCTCAGGTCTCTTCGCGCAGCGCGGCACAATATAATTGCACCCTGCTTTGGCCCGGCACTACACTAAATATCTGGCCAATTTCTACTGCTGAGTGGATTAAAATAAACTCTCAGTTTTACATTCTACTAACTGTTGGGTGAGCCATTGTCTGTATAAAATGAATAAGATGGGTTACAATTTCGTAACGATATGGAAACGATCAAACGAGTAAAGGAGTACATGTATACATGTATATATATGTACAGTATGATCGAGTTCTAGATAGAACTCTTAGCACTTGCCTGTCGACGGGTAAGTCGGAAGTGGTGTTGACAGTTGAGAAGCGTAGGCGCCATCACGGGTCCCAACTGTTCTTTCGGTACAGCACATCCTATACCACCCTCCGCTTGTTCGTCCACGAGAACACGGGAAATCGAACAGGATCACGTATCGCTACATCAATATTTACGATATACTGTAGCTACAGGACAGCACATAAGTTAGCTTTATCCACCGCCCGACTGAGATGCAAACCTCGGAAGCGGCCGCTATATATTCGAGGGAGTCGGAAATGTAGTATACGATACGCGATTGCGGCGGAGACCAGATCGAGATGAGCGGTGTGCGCGTCGTGCGAGCTGCCAGATAAAGCCGCTGTGGGAAACTTTATTTACACAGTAACCAACTTGTAATTCCGGTGCATGGAACTCTCCGCCTCGAGCTGGGCCGTGTCGGTGCGATGCGCCCTGCCCGGCTCGCTATAAGAACCCCCGATCCCGTCTTCCTGCTTCGTGGTCCTGGGCGCCGTCGCTGGCTGTCGGTCTATCGTCTAGTCGTCTCTCGAATCAGCAGCT
>JAJLTX010000134.1:0-12709 GCA_030568365.1 Myxozyma kluyveri
GTTGTTGTTGTTGTTGTTGTTGTTGTTGTTGTTGTTGTTGTTGTTGTTGTTGTTGTTGTTGTTCTTGTTGTTGTTGTTGTTGTTGTTGTTGTTGTTGTTGTTGTTGTTGTTGTTGTTGTGGTTGTTGTTGTTGTTGTTGTTGTTGTTGTTGTTGTTGTTGTTGTTGTTGTTGTTGGTGGTGGTGTTGCTGCTGTTGTACATGTTGCTGAAGATGTGGTGGTGGTGCTTGTGATTCTTGAGAATGATTTAATACATTTGGCATCATTGGAGCAATAAGTGAAGTATCTGCAATGACTCTTTGCATATTATGCTCAGTAACTTCTTGTTTAACTTCCTGTGACTGATTGTTCTGATTTTGATCACTTTGTGCTGCTGGTTCAGGAATACGAGATTGTGAACTTGAATCTGTTGAAGCAGATTTCGGATCCGATGAAGTGGCAGATTTTGGATTTGAAGATTCTCTAAATATTCTATCAAGCATTTGTTCATTTTTACTAATTTTCTGAAATAATTTTTGAATCATTCTTGCAATCATCCAAGATTTACCAACTTCATCTAACGCTTTTGCACACTGAGATAATGCCATTTGAGCAGATTGAACAACTCTTGCTGATGGTGATTTTAATTGATATAATAATGTTACCATTGCTGAATTAATTGTATAAACAGTAAATGCAGTTACATTTTTAAGTTCATTATGTGCTGATGTAACTGCTAGAATACGTGAAATCATATGTGCTGATTGAAATGCAATTGCTCTTGATGGATATGATGCTAATGGTGATGTTTTTCTATTTTCATCATCGGTTTCCGTTTGTGCTGCTGGAGGTTGTCGCCTTGGTGGTTGTGCAATATTTGTTTGATGAAGAAGACATAATACTGTATAATATTGTAAATGTAATAATGCCTTAACAAATGTATGCGATGATGGATCATTAATATTATATGCTAATTCAGGTGGTAAATTATGCATCCAATTTCCTAAAGCCATATCAGATAATGTAATATCAGTCATTCGATTTTTAATTCGACTTGCAGTTAAAGTATAGCTCTGTCTTAAGACTAAACCCATAATATCAGATAATTTGATTGTTTGAATAAAACATTGAACTTCAACTGGATCAGGTGGATATTCATATGGAGCAGGACCTTCTTCTTCAATAAAATCTTCTTCACGTAACATTGGAACATCAGTTTCATCAGTATTAATAACCCAAGGACGTCCCATTGCAACAGCACATGATCGATCTCTAGTAAACAAAGTCCACCATAATCGTTTCCATAATCTTTTTTCAAGAACACTCAAATTAGATTTCTCAACATTTCGATGTAATCCAAATCCTTGAGCAACGCAAATCGCAACATGATACCAGTAATATGCATTTTTTGTAATATCTTCAGGTCCTTCCCACCATTGTCCAAGTAATAATAGAGATTGAACAATTGTAACACCATCATCTTCATAATTTGCATCATAAAGTGCTTTAGCACGTTTATAGAATGTATGTGAAGCAAGATCAGTGGATCCTGACTGATCAAGAATAGCAGGATTTCGACAACTATGTGTACCAGCCAACATAATAGATTGAAGAAGCAAAAGCGACGGGGGATCATTTGGATCATTATATTGTCTCATGAATTGAGTTTTGTTAATCATTGGCATCATAGGATGAACGTATTTGAAATAGCAGTTGATGAGATCATCACAAAGATCACGGGGAGGAAGTAAGAATGCACCACGACGATTCAAAACATCAATATCTTCAGGGTCTAATTCATTTAATCTTGAAGAACCAATCCTTATCTCAGCAGGTAAAGGATAATGGCAAAATTCAGCATCACCAGCTCTTGATTGAACGAGTAAATTTAAATTTGAACTTTCGCCAAAATATACAACATGTCGTGTAGTACTTCTTGTTCCTCTTGGTTGTTCATCATTTTCTGTTGCTTCTCGAAGTAATACACTTGCCCATGCTTCTGCTTTACGATTCCTACTATTGTGTGAGACTGACGCCGATGCGGATGGATCTGGAAGAACACTAACAGCAGCAGCTAGTCCTCTTTTCCTTGATTCCCCAGTTACCTCTTGTCCAGGTTCGGCAATCTCCTCTTCATCACCTTTACTGGCATCGATTCCCATGATCGAAGATATCCTAGGTCTTTTCTCAGCAGGCTCCTCAGCTTCCTCTGTTGACTTAACATGACCATCTTCGTCTTCCTCCATTTCATCGCTGTCGTCCTCAACATCAGCTTCTGCTTCTCCTTCGGCGTCATCGCTATCATCTTCTGACTCTGTTCCATTTGCCACACTTTTTCGACGACTATTTCCTGCCATTGGAGTATCCGATCCTATACTTCTTGGTCTGCAAAACGTATTAGTAATCATGAATATAAATCGAAGATAGATCAAACTTACTTGCGACTAGGCTTCCGGCGGCGTCTAACATCAGGTATTTTACATTCGCAGCCAAATGCAACACAGTTCTGGTGCTGTTAGTATCGTCAATGCAATAAACAGGAAATCAACTTCAACGTACTGTACACGGCATCCTGTTAGTGACATCGCACCTGACTTTCCTCGAATGGCACCTGCAACCAACACATTAGCACTCTCATTCACTTAAGCTATTTCAGAGCAACAAACATACACTTCGCACGCCCTCGCTGCCCTTGCTCGTCTATAACTGATACTTCTCTTCTTGCCGTTGCTCGAGTCCTCATCAGAAAGCCCACCTCGCTGATCTGCGGACGCCGAGCGCGACGACGACGACGCCATACTAGCACACTTTGCGAAAGGACACCGGCAGCGTGTTAGCTTCGTATCAATGAGAAAAGCAACTGATATCCACTGTTTACTATTTTTTCACCCGCTGCATCCGGCTCCGTTTTCGCTCTGGCCTCTGCGGGCGGACAATTTCAACAAAACACCGAGAACTGATGCGAGCATGTGACAACGCACGTGATCGGGGCCAAGTTGCGTCAGATTAAGCCGACTTTTACTCTAATTGGATTAAACTTCCGAGCTTGTCGGGGCGCCCTTGCTCCGGCCATTCCGCTGACTTTTATTGATTTGACTGATTGAATGATTTATTTACTATCGGTGCATTATTAACATTAATTTAGCTTCCATCTATCTACATTCCTATATAGCACACTTCATCTTACACTCACTCACACTCGCATCGTCACTCCCGCAATCAACGCATCAGAGAAAAACTCAAGTGCAATCACAAACAGACACAACAACGACGCAATGCAATAATGACTAATACTCATTCCAATATCCAACCAAGATCCTTCATCAAGTACCAAGTAAAAGAAATTCAATGTTAAAATATCCGAAATTGACAATACCATTGTAAATAATGATGATGGCTTAACTCCCATTCGTTGTGTTAATAATCCTAAATCTGCTGAAATAACTGCAAATGGAACCAAGATCTTGAATAAAAGTAATGCACCCATTGCAAATGGATCAAATACTGGTAATAACCTGTACACGGAATCCAATGAGAATGATGAGATACTAGCTACGTTACCAGTTCCGAAAAATGCAATTTGTGTTAAGAAGAAAAAGAATAATGCAATTCTAACATCTGCTAATTCTAATCTTCTTTCGCCGGTCTTTCCATCACTTTGGTCCTTTTCAGTCTTCCCTTTCTTTCTTTGTCTCTGTCGATCATCGTATACTTTAAGTTCAAGGTCAAGCCAAAGTGCTAAATTAGTGAAAAAGCAAACATAAAATAATCCTTCGTATGAAATTGTAAGAATAACAAATGTTGGTGCAAATGCAAGGAATAAAGCAAGTAATCTTGTATGATAATCATGTTCTTTCTTTTTTGCATGTAAAAATGGAACAACAAGTGATCCAATCATAACTGTCCATCCAACGACTTGTCCTCCTAATGGTAATCCACTTCCTGATGCGAGTAATTCAACTGTTGTATATGTAACGTACATTGATAGTATAACTAATCCCAATTGAGCTCCAAACACTGAAAGTGTATATACATTTGATCCATGGTTTGCGACATATACAATTCCAAATATTCCCATTACAGTCATCAAAGCACCTGCAGCTAGAATTTGTGTCATATCTTCAATCTTAATAACTGGCAATAATGTAAATGTACTCATAGCCAAACATGAAACAAACCATAAAAATACAGTCAATTTATTCTGTTTACTAACTTCAATACTTTGTAATAAAGGCCATATTGAAATTAATACATAAATAACTGAAAATACTTCACGATGGAAATATCCAGTTACAATTGCTTCCATTAAAGCCAATAATGAAATAACTTGTAACGTAAGTTTTGGAATTGTATTATTTGTACTCTCTCCATCACTCCATAATAATCTTTTTAACCCTTGAAATAATGATGCTCTGTATTCAAGTACTGTTTCCCAGAATAAAATTGGGAAAATTGCATAAAGATAATGCATAATTGGCGCATTCTGTAATACAAAAATACCACAAATAACTGCAAATAATAATGTAGCACTAAATGAAAAAGCAGTTCCTTCTGTTGGTGGAATTTTATTCGGTAAAATATAAATATCCAAAAATGACGTTAATGCATAAAGAATCCATCCAACAAATCCTAATGTAACTAATGTTCTCAAGAATAGCCAATTATATGTTTGTAGATATCTTAAACCTTGAAGTCCGAGGTGCATTAATGATATTGAATAGTCAATCGCACTTGAGTACTCTCCATCACGATCCATTTTACGCAACTTATAAACAAGTCTATCCAATGATGCTGTTGAGTTCTCAATTAATGAATATGGTTTATAATTTAATTGAATATTACGAAATTGATTATCCTTAATTCGATATTGTTCTAAAATTTCCTGAGCATTGGCAACAATTGCTGAACTTTTCTTTTCCAATGATGCGTCAATAAACTCAAGTGGTAGTCTTCCAACTGAATTTGCGGGATAGTTTAATCCAACAAGATATGACATTAATGATGCAATATCTGCTTGTTCAACATCATTTCTTTTAACAGTACTTAATTTCCATGGTTCTGAAAATTCATCATGTCCTGTCGTATCAATTTTGTTTGGTTTAGCAACGCCTGCTCCCCATGCAACAAGCGGCGTTCTTGTGTTATCTGGATGTCCATCTCCATGACTACCCCAATCACTCATACCATGATCTGCTGTAAATACCCAAGCAGTTTTACCATCATTACCATAAAATGAATTAACCATTGCTTCTAATTTCTTAACGCCTTGATCAACAAACTGAATGTTTCTGAAATATTGCTCGGAATATGGTCGACTTGCGTGTCCTGCTGTATCAATTCCAAGTAAATGTAAAAAAAAAACAATCTTGTCACTTCGTAATGCTGCATTAAGTGTTGCATTTGTCTTAGCTCTAGAGAATAAATCTTCAACGTGATTAAATACAAATGCGTCGAGTTCAAGAGTATCTATTTAAATTAGCACAATTCCACTAGTAATTAATCAATCAACTTACCTTTTGTAAAATCCTCAAATTCATGACCATACATAACTGTTTCAACTCTGTTAGGATCCGAAGCACCCAATGCGAACATTGGTAAAATATCAGGCGAACCAAATGACCAAGTATGGCTTGATTGATTAAACACACTATCGAAATTTACTGGATTTTCTTTCCATCCTTTTGTGACTGCAGAAACATCTTCATAGAATCCTGCAATAATTGCAACATGTCCTGGCCTTGACTCTGTTGGCATTCGTGTATGTGATACTCCAAATGTACCTTCATTAAGAATCTTTGACCGAATAAATGGAGCCGCGAAATATTCTTCACCTGTCTCTCCATTTATATGCGATTCCAAACATTTATCAGCTCGTAATCCATCTCCAACAATCAAAAATAATCTATTTGCAGGTGGTGAATCTGTTGATACATATTGCTGCATTCCATGAACAAGCGGTGTAATAAAATAAATATCAAAAATTGACCATAAATAAACTAAATGAAATAATACTCCAACGACAACAACTGCCCGCTTTCCAAGCCGGTCCATTGTGTCGCCTTTATTGCAGACTAAGCAATTGTAATTGCAGACTTTGATTATGCTGTATTTACAGGAATTGCTGACGAATGGTTGGTGTTCGGCTGTTGTACACGGACCGGAGCGGCGGTTAACCACGCCGGTTCCCGAGAAGAACCCTGCACAACTGCGACGAATATCTGCACTTACGCAGTTACGTCCTATCAAGATCCGTTCCTCGCTCACGTTTCCTGCTACAGTTAACATATATATAATCCATTCCATTCGCCGTCTTTATTCTAAAACACAACTATAGCACAACTAAACCGCCCACAATATATAAGCTTATAACTGAAAACAGAACCTTTCATCCCACATACAATAGAAATTAAAACAAGTAACTAAAACTGAATTTACTTGGATAAATCTGCAAATCCTAACTCATACGCAAATCCTAAGGTAAGCTTAGCATGCTGCAACATATGATCAAATGATAAGCGATCAATAGTATCCCGAGTTGAGTGAATAAATTGATTAGATGTTTCGAAACTTGATTCGATAACAAATGCTGAAGGGTAGCCAACTTTAGCGGCAGATGCGTGGTCAGAGCAAGCGTATCCACACTCAGTCTCAACGTATGGAATATCAGCATATGCACTGACGACTTTCTTAATAAAGTCAGTAAGACCAGTGTGGACGAAATCAGTGATGACACCAAGTGACTCGGGTAAACCAGCATCAAGAGTCTTCTTAACATATCCAGTCATATCTTGTTGAAGCATAGCAGCAACATTCATTTGACGCTTGGAATATTCTTCAAAAATTGCTTGAGATCCTAAAAGACCACCTTCTTCAGCAGAGTACCAGTGAAATTCAACGGTGTTGTTAGGGTGGAATCCGTTTGAAATAAGTGCACGAAGTGCTTCGAGAATGGTGACTGTGCCGGAACCATCATCGTCAGCACCAGGAGCTCCAAAGAATGAAGGGAAGATCAAGTTCATTGAGTCTTGGTGAGCACCAATGACGACAGTGCGATCTTCAGGAGTACCGGAGTGAGCACCAGGGATGCGAGCAATCAATGAGGTCTGAGGCCAGTCATGGTGGAACTGGAATACTTTGATTGCCGGGTTGTATTGAGCAGTAAGAGCCTTGACTGTCTCGTAGAGCCATGTCGACGACTCAGCACCAGTAGTTGATTTGTAATATCGGGTATAGAATGATGTAAACTTCTCGAGATTGGACTGTAAGTTCTCAATCTTCAAGTCCGTAATGTAGGGAGCAGCTTGCTCAGTGAGCGACACATTCTCGGGGAATGTAACATCGGCTGCTTTGTAAGTTGGAATATCAAGCGCATTCGCACCTGCGCTTTTAGCAGACGCCGTGATATCCATGAATCTCTTTCCGGAGCGCTTGAGTTGCAGCTTATCAGCCTCGGTGATCCATTGAGCCTGGCCGGGAGCAGTCTCAACGAGACGGAGCTCGCGAGGATTGAAGAGAGTCTCGGTGTTGTACTCGGATAGCAGAACTGCATTTGCAGTAGATGCCACGGCGACAATTGCCGCGATTGAAAGGAAACGCATGTTGAAGAGATGCTGAAATAGTTGTCGATGTCGTAAGGCAAGAGAAGAAGTGGCGAAGCACCGAAGTAATTATGCAAGAACTGCTCCGGGCCCTAGCCCCAGCCGAGCCAACTCGCCGCCACGCAAGCTGCGAACTAAACGGCTCGCTCGGATCGTCGCAGTTGGGGCGTCTGCTCGGGGCCGACCGACCACCGCTGGACCACGGCGTTGGACTTCTGTCGGCCAGCGCGGCGTCCGAGGCGCCGAGAAGTGCCGCGTGTTTGTTATTATATATATCGGTCCATGCATTCAGAGACCTGCTCGATATCCTTGGCTGGGTTTGTGCAGTTGTTCACCAGTTCATCAGTTTGTCGGCCGCAATGGAGCAACCACCTGCTGAAATGAAAGCGCTCGTCTCGAACCTGCCGTTGCTCGCAGATCCACCTCTTGCCATCAAAGTCGTTCCAACACCAACTCCACTTCCCGGTGAGCTTCTCATAAAGCTTCTAGCAAGCGGTCTTAATCCGTCAGATGCCGCAAATGCACTCGCCAATCGTTTCCGTCGTACTCAGCCAATGATTATGGGTCGCGACTTTGCTGGCACAGTTATTCTTGCCCCATCAAAGCCCGAGTTAGAAGGAAAGGTGGTTTTCGGCTGTTCAGGTAATGCGCTATCATTTACCAGAGATGGTACAATGTCACAGTACCTTTGTATCCCTGAAGACGCAGTCGCGTTCGTGCCGGACGCCATGTCAATTATTCAAGCTGGGCAAATTGGAACCCCATACACTACCGCATACGTGGCATTACAAAAGGCACAATTACCAATGCCTGCTACTGAAGGTAGACAGGAGACAGTACTAGTACTAGCTGCTACGGGTGGCGTTGGTCGTGCCGCTGTCCAATTAGCACAAGCGTATGGACATCGAGTGATTACAACAAGTAGACGCGAAGGTGCTGGAGCGGATATAGTCACTTCATCAGATCCTAAATTGGAAGCTATCAAAGATATAACTCAAGGCAAAGGAGTTGATATCGTTATTGATTGTGCTGGTCAACCAGATCTTAGTGAAGCCGCGTTATCCGTAATGGGAAGAGGTGCACGATATGCAATTATTACAGCTAAAGCTGAATATTTCAAAGTTGATTTTGGTTCATTATATAGAAGGGATCAAAGTATAGTTGGAATTTACAGCGGAGGATTCTCAATTCAGTATAACAATCAACAAATTTTACAAAAAGTTGCTGATTTAGTTGAACAAGGTAAAATCGTTTTGGATGATGATAGTAAATTTGAAATTGAAAAATTCGGTGATGCTGTTCAAGTATATCCCAAAGCTATGCAATTCAGTGGAAAGAAAATTGTGTTCGTTTTTGAAGACTGTCCTTAACTGTTTTTCGATTAGTTTTTTTTTGGTGAATGTATCTAGTCTTATGTACTCCTCAACCCGTTTCGAATTTTACGTTTATTTAATATAATAATTATTCACATTTCTGTATTCTCGATCGCGTAAATATCCAAATAATGAATAAAATATTTAATTGTTTTACGTATCGCGTATGAAATTATAAGTACAGAGAGCAATTCAATAACTTATCTCACCGTCGGAACGAAAAGGTATACGAGCAGCCACCAGTAGGATATTTCAAACTTAGAAAAGATTGATAATACTGTAGATATAAAATGTTACCCGTGACGACAAAGTTTAAAAAGTCTTTCAAAGTTTTTTAGTAGTAGACTATACACCGGATCAACACTGTTGGAGTATTTTAGATATTTCCATCAAAAATAACAATCATAAATATTCCATCATTGCATCTCATTTAATCAGTGATCATCGTTGTTTCTGTTGAAAACTCTTAAATAGAAGATTGGTATTGGATCACAACAACATGCTTCAGCCATAAATCGAAAGGTATCTCTGCTTGGTTTGTGCGACTCTGTTCAAAACGTCAAAATCTCAATCCAAACAAACTCCATTTTCAAATTCAACACAACCTTCCTCGCCATCAGCAAACACTCCATTCATCGCTCTCTGTGTTTACTCCATCACGTGCACAACAATGCCACGTGCCATTCAGACTGACGCGCTGTTTGTGTTCTGCCACTTACGGCAAGTCTCGCTGGGTTAGGTCGTTTCGCCTGCGCGAGACTCGCGACCGCCGCTCTTCCTCCTCCTCTCTCTTCTTCCCTTCCTTCTCCATCGTCTCAACAATGTTTCGAAAAGCGACCAGTGTCCAAAGCTCCGACCGTGTCCAAGCTGGAATCCAGCAAGGCGCGGCCGTATCTGCCAGAAAGTCTGTTTCTGCTTCGGCAGAACAGGTCTTGACGGCGCCAACGAGGATGCGTTTGCGTTCCCATGATCGCATCGCTGAATCGTCGTCCATCCAGACTCTTGAATTTCAAGAAGCGGAATCCATTTCGTCCAGTCAGACTCTCAAGTTCGGCGCCTTAAAGGTGCAAAGAGACGCGACAACATCGTCCAGTCAGACTCCTAAGTTTGGCGTTACATTAACGCAAAAGGAAGCGACATTCTCATCGTCCATCCAGACTCTTGAATCTCAAGACGCGGAATCATCATCGTCCAGCCAGTCTCCCGAGTACGGCGCGTCACAAGCGCAAAGGGAAGCGGCATCAGCATCCACTAGTCAGACTCCTAAGTTCGGCGTTTCAATCACGCACAAAGAAGCGACAACCAAGCGTTCATCAACATGCGAATCCAAATCATCCAGGCAGACTCTTGTATCACAAGAAGCGCATCCATCATCGTCTAGCCAGTCTCCCAAGTTCGGCGCGTCACACACGCAAAGGGAAGCGGCATCAACATCGCCAAGTCAGACTCCTAAGTTTGGCGTTACATCAACGCAAAAGGAAGCGACAATCAAATCGTCCATCCAGACTCTTGAATCCCAAGACGCGGAATCTTCATCGTCCAGCCAGTCATCTGCAAGTGTTGGCGCATCATGCGCAAAGCAGAACACGGCACCAACAATCACATCCCACTATCAACTTCGTTCTCGCACAAAGAGCAACAATCAATCAGCTGAGGTACCTGTTAAGTCGGCCGGCGCACCAAGCGCAGAACAAGCCTCAATAACCATCAAACAAGTCACGCGCAAGACGTCCACAAAGCGCAACACTGCAACCATCAATCAAGAGAATAAAAAAATCAAGTTAAAGAAGACAACGACCAATAAAATCATCAAGACCAAGAAATTCAAAGTTATTAAGAAAAAGATTGCCATCGATGAATCTGCCGCCATCGCCGCGCATGCCAACATTTCTTTCAGTCAACCAACTGAAATCACAACACCAGTCACTCTCCGAACAACACATTTGGGCATATTGAGAAAAGGAGTCCACGTCATTAAGTCGCCTTTCTCTCTCACTTATCAAAGTCCAAGTACTATTCTTTCATCAATCCCCGGAAATCAATCCACACCTGAACCAATCTCGAGCACACTCCCCAAACCTGAGACCATGCCAATGTCACCCCGTTCTGTTTGCCATGCAGAATTTAATGATATTGACCTGATCATGACAAGTAAGTTATCAATCACTTTCTTGAAATCCTGAATCGTAGCTAATCAATCATAGTGTATCCAAATAGCGACGATGAATCTGACCTCGAGTCTGAGCCTGACTCGTCATTGGGTTGCTACACTGAGCAAGAAGAACGGGACTTAATCGCGTTCGAGGAAGCATGTCGCGAAGAAGACAAACGCATTTCTGAACTTGCCCAATTATTTGACGGATTTCTCATAGCCAATTCAACTGAAAATGAACATGTTATCCAAGTTGCTTATGAGCCACCTGTTGAGCAAATCGCTGCTGCTTCTTTCTTGTCTGGCAGTGGTCCATCAATGCGTGTTGCTGCACCTGTCAAATCCGAAGAAACGAAAGATCTTGAGTTACTTGCGTCTCTTGCAGAAATTGAGAACAGTACCTCTACCACAAATTCAACATCTCCTCTTGATCTGCTTTCCAGTGTTGCCGCGCTGGAAACTGCTGTTCAAAGTCCGCCAGATGTTGTTGACCAGACTGCACCTGTTCTAGTTGACCAAGTTGCAGTCAATGCTGTTGACACCCAAGCTGCATTAGCTGTTATTGACATAGAAGTTGTACCTGCATCAAGTGCTGACATCGAAGCTGCATCTGAACCCATTACTGTTGAACAACCTGCACCCATTGTTGTTGACCAAGCTGCACCTGCCGTTGTTGACCCAGTTGCACCTGTTTTTGTCGACCAAACCGCACCTGTTGTTGAGCAATCTGAATCAATCACGTCCACTTCTGAGCCGCCAGAGAGTGACGAGTTGAATATATCGTCCGACTCTGTTATTACCTCTCCAACAAATTATCCGCAATCTGGAAAGCCATCCGCGCCGGTTACCGTCGCTGATGTCTGTTCTTCAAATCTTCCGCGAAAGCTCATGGATGCATTTGTCCCATTGAAACCAACCAATAAAGCTGTCGCAGAACCTGAACCAACCAAGTCAAGTTTTTCATATTCATCAGTATCTGATTTATCAGACTATGATAATCCATTTGAAAGTAATTTATTTACCGCGCAAGATAATGATGTTGCTGCATCGTCATCGTCGCTCAAGCGAAGTGCCGAAAACGAATCTCCCAAAGATTCCGGCCAATACAAGCGTCGGCGCATTGCTGAGGCATCCTCATCCGATGGTGCAAGATTTATCATGTTTGAATCTCTACTCAAGAGAACCGCCGAAAGTGAACAACCAAGCACGCCCGAACAGCGTCAGACCAAGCGACAGCGCACTGTTGTCTCTCCTGCTTCTGATGAAGTAATGTTTGAGGCTATTCCTGTCACCCCCATCCAGCAAATCGTCCAATCTGTTGCTCCAACGCCGCTCAGATCATGCATACGTGGATCGCGTGCAGCAGCTGCTGCTTCTAGCCAACCTGGCAGTCCTTCCGCTGCTAGACCAACGACTCCATCGCCTATTCCTCAAGATTCGCAACCAAGAACTCCTCTTGCTGAAGCAACCCCTAATATTGATGCTCGAACCCCAACTTCTGCTGATCGTGCTCTTTCCTGGCAGCAAATTGCTGCTACCCGTCGTCGTACTGTGCGATTTCATGAAGAAACTTTGATGTTCTTGTATGAAGTTGGAGAAGTTTTTGAT
>JAJLTX010000135.1:0-12638 GCA_030568365.1 Myxozyma kluyveri
AGTAGATAGATAGATAGATAGATAGATAGATAGATAGATAGATAGATAGATAGATAGTTAGTTAGTTAGTAAGTAAGTAAGTATAGATACTGTAGATTCCGTATGTAGATTAGAAAAAAGTTAAAGTTGTGAAATATAAAGTAGTAGATAGATAAAGTAGTACAGTAGATAGATAGATGGAAGGCAAGCCACACGTTTATAGATCCGACTCCGCCCGCTCCTTGGTCCAATACTGACATCCTAAGTCCAGTAACTTAGATTGGACTTTACCCAGTGTATAATGAATATAACCCCTTATATGAATATATAGAAAAGCAACAAAAGAAATAGAAGAAAGAAGAAACTAACACACGAAAACAACACGATAAGAGAAGATAAGAAAATTTCTAACCTCAGCCGAAAGAACAAAATATGCTATACTTACGATATTGTACAGTATACCACAGCAACCCAGGTCAACATATACTGTACTCCAATTTAAACAGCTTACATCTTTTATTTTCTTTCTTTATTTCTTTCACTTTTGCTTTCATTCAAATTTGTCTTTTTCTTTCATTTTCTTTCTCTATTTCTTTTGATTTCATTATGTCTCATTATTTTCGGAATTAGCTTCTATTATCTCCTTTACTTTTCCTCACTTTTCATTTGTTCTTTTTTTCACTATAAGTCTTCCTTATATATTGAAGCAGTGCTTCTATTTACGGGACGGAAAGCACCTCAGTTGACCTACAATATCATATTTCAATAATAGACTAACAGAATATACAGGGAAGACAGAATCTTTTTTTCGTAGTGTTGTTGGTGCCTCGTTGCGAGTTGAAAGATTCCAACTGATTAGCATATAGATTTTGAGCTTTCTTTGATTAGCCGGAGCGGAAACTTATGAATAGCTCCTTTGACATCTGAGTCTGCTCCTACTATCTTTCATAGATTCTAGATGTTATCAGATTAGACTTGTTTAGTTATGGCCTCCAAGCACGAGGAGCAGTGAATGTTGCCTTCGGGGTCTTCGATATTGGAAATGGTGATAGCCTGGCTAAATTATTTTACCCCGACCTATTGCCACGAACCTCTACTAAAACGTTACATGGCTATTTCTCTTATCTTTATTTCTTGAGTACATCGACTTCTTATTCAATCACGACAGCCAAATCTTACTACAGAATCAACGGTATGTCTTAATCGGGCGCATATGGCGTAATGCCACTTTTATGTACTATAATCTGGACGATTCATAAATCTCATGTATCAGATGGACATAGATATTCTTGATGGCAAGTCATGGTTGGCCTGTGTTTAAAGACATGAGATATGCTGCGCTTTTACTGTGCGAGTGCAGAGACTTTGTTAATAAATAGATCTTTTTTTTGTCTTCAATCTCTCCACTGGAAACATTATGTGTGTACGATCAAAACCCATGTAATGTAACGTACTAAAGTTTTTGATATCGCGGCCCGCAAAGTGTTTTTGTTTGTAATGGCACCCAAGAAGCTCGCAAATTGCACGCAAGTCGTACTACTACATAGTAATCTATAGGCAAGAGTATAATTGAATTGACTACTTATGCGAACAAAAAAACTCATCCTGCTGTATCATCTTAAAATCACTTTCTAATCAAAGTTTGAGGCGGCCGCATATTGTTGTTTCGTTGCTGAAGCTCTAAAAGTTGACGTTTGATGATCACCTCGGTTCCTTGTTTCACACCTTTTGTGATCAGTCCTAAAAGCACAGCCATCAAACCGTCAAACCTTTGCCCTTCTGCTATAATAGTCATATCCTCCGTGGTAAGTCGCCCTATAATGCCATCAATATCGCGTAGGGTGTCGAAATCAGCTGCAGAAAGTGTCTCTAGAGGAACGCTACTCGCATAAGCCAGAAATTGTTGCAGAACATACACACGTGTAGACAACATCTTGACTGCGTTTGCCTGACTATTAAGGTGTGAGTTGGCTTCTTCCAATACCGCAATATTTACAGAATCCTGTAAAGAAGTCTCGTCCTCGGGTTTACTAGTTTTAGGGCTTGAAGTATCTAAGAGAGCAGAAGCTTTTGAGCCCACACGAGTGACACCAGAATCCGTCGGTGCCACCAATGATGGAGCATTGTTGATTGGAACAACTTGATCTTGTTTCGCAACATACAGAACTCCAATGTGTTCAGCCTCATAACTATCCACGCGATAAGAAGTTGTGGCGAACCAAGGAACACCATCGTCTAGAAATACAGTCTCATATATGGCAATCGGTAGTGATTGCGAAGCTGTAGTGTGTGTTGAATTTTTGGCCACATACGGAGTGAACATCAACAAAAGTAAAGGTATATCGCTATGGAACCTTGTAAGCAAGTCGTGTATCTCCAATAATTCGTGTGTGGGTTCGTTAGTGGCCATGAGTGGAATGCAAAACCATCCAACAAGCTCTAAATCCTCAAAACACGCCTTGAACTGTTCAAGTTTCCTTGTTAGAAGAGCCTCGTCAACAATGGCCGAGGAAGTGCTGAATTCAAAAGAATGCTCGATTGAAATTTCTCGTCCAGATTGTTTGCCAATAAGACCACCAATCACTGCGAACACACATCAGCATGAGATATTACCTTCAAATAGCCTACAAGTCAAAATGTAATCAGTACTTACATTGATTGCGTGAAGATTGAGCACGCGTAAAGTAATCAGACATATTCAGTAGTGCCAAAGGATGTAACCCAACGGTGAGATCACTCTGGTAGGAAGTATTACTCAAGACAAGGGACGTGCGTGACATATTTTGAGAAGCCATATGGCTGTAATAAACAGTAGATTGTCAATTCAATGCAATACGGGCCTTTGCCGTCACTTCTCAGAGATGCTCAAGTTGCGATAGCTTAAAGAGCTATATGGACAGTGCGAATGAGAGGGACAGTGCGAATGAGACTATAGCGCAATCATCAAGACGTAGCGGAGTTTGGGAGGTCGATCGTTCAATTATTGCGTAGGTCCATTTAAATCGTCATACCGTACGTATATCTGTATAACTGTAACATCACGCACGAGCTGGGAGAATCTATAGTGCGTCGCACGTGGCATACACCAAACTACAGTATACTGTAGAACAGCAGAAAGAATACAGATTGATCAGCCCATCGATTCTGCGCAAGACCAGACTGGTTTCCGCTACAGCGCACCTCTGGAATTGAGCTCTCGATGTGTGCATGGCACGTATTGCCGCGGAGTGATATTTCGCCGCGACCAAGTGAACCAGAGCTCCTGATAGCACTGTTCACCCATACAGCATCATCTTACTCTCTACAAGTAACAGATTTGACTCACTTTTGGATCGAGGAGCTTACAGAAAATCAGATCGTACAAAAAGCCAAGGTAATTAAACTGCGTTACAGTATACATCGAGAATTACAGTCTCGTTAACGTTTATCAGGACCAGAGATGCGTTGTTGACTTGACCAGAGCATCCAATTTTCATGAAGTATTGACAAAGCTTGCTTCTGCTTTTTCTACTGACATTCAGTCTTCAACAACTTCTCAAGCATCATCCGTAACAATTCCTCAGGAAGAGCATTCGGTATGTAGCCAAAAACAATCTGGAACATTCTCACTTCAGAAGATCGTGCTTATAAAATCTGTCAGTTGTTGTCGATAACGGTGTCGTTCTCTTCGAATGAAATCGGTAGTTCGTTTAAATGGACTTTTGATGCGAGGAAACAGCCAGAAAGCTTTACACGAAAGCTTTTTGTTCAAACATTTGGAGTTGTCGATGGTAAATATAGCCGTGCTTCTCAAAAAGTATGTTTTCATATAATCTAACGAGTTCATATTAGTGCTGCAACAGCAGATATCTGATCTTTGTGATATTTTAAAAGAGAAAGACTTTCACCTCAGTAATTTGAGGAATCAATCCATGAATAGTTCTGGCCCTGAATACCGGCCGCGTAAGTTCCTGAATTCTCTGGAAATGTTTGATAAAACAGCTTGGGGCTTAGCTTGGAGATCAGAGAGATCTACACATGGTTCACAGGATTCAGAAATTTATGACGGCTCTACAAGAAGTGTAGTCACTCGGGCTGTTGATTTATGCAGCTCATTTTGGGGCTACTGGGCGAAAGGGTCTGGCTTTCCAGACGACTTCTTTTTTGACTCTGGCGAGGGGATTACTCAATCAAAATTAGCGCATAAAAGTAATAATAATAGCATTGTTGCCGTGTCCCCTAGTCTCGCAAATACTGCGTCACTTTCGATGTCGCATAAGAATATCAACAGCAACATCTCTATCGCTGAAGCTGATGCTTGTTCGAACGACACTCCGGCTGATCAAAGCAGCGATCTTGATTTGAACTTCTCCACTGTTATTGGAAAGAAGAGAAAATGTTGCGACAACTGTGAGCTTAATGAAGCAAACGAAGCCTCGGCGATAATGATCTCTCTGGAACCTCGCGTTGGAAGCTCAAATTTATTAACACCGAATAGTAACGAAGAATTTTCTGGACAGGTCGCATCTAGCACAGATAGTACAAAAGATGAAACGGTATGTTGCAATATCAGCCCTAGCCTGTTGACATGTTTCAGCTAACTTAGAAAGAGAGTTCACTCTCCAGTAGTGCTGAATGAGGTCGCAACGTGTATGCCTAATTCTACAACTACACAGACTCCCTTTAGTGTGCGAGAAACAGTATCGAATGGGTCTCAAGGCAAGCAGCCATCTGCTCTTAACAAGTACCGAGACACAGGTACTGAATCTAGGAGCGAGCCAGCGACAGTATCAAGAAGACCTGTCAGGCGAAGGTTTTGATAGAAGTTAATGAATGAACAGCGTGACTATTTATTTACAGCCATCCTGGTTTGATAATGTATGAAGCTCTCTGGAGGCAACCTACTCATAGGGAATTCATTATGTGAAATAAATGAAGAATAGGAGGTACTATGACCAGCAATTTATCTTGCACTTGACCATACGAGAGTATAAGTTGTGTAGTGAAAGTCTGTCGACTTTCTCAGAAGCTTGCACACTCGAAAACGACATCTTTAGAAGAGTCCAGGTCATTTGTGCTTGAGTTAAATATGTATTTCTCGCTTGTAACAGTACACATATTATCCATATCTCAACGGCTACACATATAGACAAAGTCATATAATGCTCAACTACATATCCAGAAGGAAATATGAAAAATAGCCGTAGAGAATATTAGCCGGTAACCCGGACCGACAAATTCGGACCTATCGAACACCCGTAATTCGATGATGGAGCTGTAAAAAACTGTGTATAGCAGCTATCGAAATGATTCATGCAAGACCTTGAGCAGCAATGTTCTTCGGTTTATCATCCGCATCGAAATCCCAGAAGCTACACGTACATATTGTCGTGTTTAAGAGATAATGCTTGAATTAGATATATTTATTAATCATATATTTATTAATCAACAACTTTCAAAATCGTATTATGTGCACGCTCACAATAATTATTAAAAACTATGTTTGAGTTAACGAGTGAACGTTGCTGCGGAAGATTTTTACAGTATATGTACGGCGCTGCAAATTGCATGCAGTATATACACGTAAATGCAGTGCATTCTCGCAACGATGCCCCAGGGTTAGGTGTGTGCGAAATCATTTATTGATCGAGTTACCGTACCGTCATACAGGTATATTGTCTTTGTCATCCGCCGGCTTCATATTGCAACAATAATATTGATGGTACCATAAACTACTCTATATTCTCAGAAATTTAGAGTGTACTGGTGTACTGTGCATATATCGACTCGTTTATATTACAGTACTTGAGCTTCTTTTGACAAAAATCAAAATGCCAAAGATAAGTTTTTTTGCTTTAAATTATATTTGACAAGCAATCGACTGACATTAGAGCCTCATTTACTATTTTTGCGACTATTGCGATGGTGTGTATTGCACTTCCCTATTTTGAGTGACCTGTATTATAAGAACTAACTAATCCGATATTAGTGTTTCTCACACATGATTCGATCAGCGTGAGGAAAGCCCATAACAGTGGAAGGAATCATATAAAAAATGTGATAGATTATTATCAAAGTATGTATTACGTCTTTCTTCCGCCATTCAAGAGACTAACTTCCATCGTCAGGAATCAGTCAAGAGCAGGCGCAAGCAATCATTGATGCTATGACAGTGCAATATAAAGATGGAAAAGCTTTACCCCCAAAGCCTCTGCCGTATAAATTTCCGACAAGCATAGCTGGTCGTAATGAGCCGTTCGCACAGAATAGCACAACTTCTCCACAACCACCACCTATGCCTGGTTTTCCACATATGCTGCCGCCACCTCCTCTTCTGCCAGGAATCCCACCAGCTCCTCATATGCCGTTATTTGGACAATCTTCTGCAGTACCTGGATTTCCTGGATTACCGCCACCTCCTTTTGTGTCTGGACTTGCAACAATTCCTGTGATGCCTATGCAACCTAATGCGGCAGGAGGACCGATGCCTTTTTTTGGTTCTCACGATCCATCTTTGACCACGTTGTCTCGACCCGTACAGACCTCTAATGGACGACGAGATGAAAAGAACGTTTACGAGTATTCCAGGTGATGCATGTTGTGCCTTTGATATTCGATAATCTTATGGAACTTATATCATATTATGCATTACTGGCAACTAAACGGCACCGCTTTAAGGTCTTGTTCGCTAATGAGCAATAGATAATGCATTTCTGAAGAGATTGTACGTCGTCGAAGACTTCTGTTGTTCTGAATTCTGACTATCGCTTTAAGGAGGTTTGCCTGGCTAGCATACTGCATACTTTTTTGTCTTCTCAGAGCCGAGTTTTTGAGAGAAGTCAGGGATACATATCATTCTGATAATTTCATATAGTGTTTGACGCGTACTTCCAGAACTTGTAAAATTTAATTGCCGTCATTACGTACCTGCGTGAGTTTTTTAAAAACTAAATACGATATGTATTATGTATTGAAAATGAAATGATGAGGATAATTAAAAGTGGTATACCGTACTACTGTATATTGATCTAAGACTGTAAGCAGGCAACGTCATCACGTTCTTGTACCTAGCTCATTAACCGTAAACTCCGAAACTCCCAACTGGCCTGGCAGACGGCCTGGCACATGTCGGCACCGCTGCGCGAGTCTCTGAGTCTCTCGACTTTGATAGGGCTCTGTATATGTAACAGCTTCAATAACACACCCAACCATAGCTGTAAACAAAGTTGGTTTGTCACAAACAGTTGAACCACATCAAAGCTTCAAAAGTTAGGCAGTTTCGCTCTTTCTGGGTATAACTGTGCATGTATGCACCATATGGTCATATACGCACAGCCTTTCGATCATAGTTCGAAGGACCGGAGTCTCAGCCATGATGCGTCTAATTGTTCTTTTAGTCCAAGTTGCGTCAGACTCCTTGTCAGATTATCTTGTGCGCATTAAGGGGTCGATGCATCAGTATGTCACTATTAAGAAGTCACACTCGCCATCCCAGTATGTTTATATCAAAGTTGTTCACAGCCTAACCGTCGCATGTCTCTGTCTGTACAGGATGTACAAGTTCATACTTCACATATTCCTGGGAGCCGGAATGATTGAACGCCTCTGTCAGTTTGGCTATGTCTCTTCGTATCGTGCGCATCTTACGTCACCGTCACTTATGAGCAATAGTGGAACGCTGGAGGTTTCTGATCCTCCTGTATTATCAATTATCTGCTGCTATCATACCTGGCGCACAAGGCGTGCTGTATGGCTGATCGCAAATGAGCTCATTTTGAGTGACCGTCTCAGTGAGACTTCCAACACACTGCGTAGATACGCAGCCGTCGCTGGCCCTGTGGGATCGTCACAAGATAATGGTGCAGTGCTCGAAAGAACAGAACTTGCTTCGTCTCTTGCTCTCTCCGTATGTCGGAGGAAAGACATAACTGTAACGTCATCACCATCGCTTCTAAAGAGCAACGAAGACTTTGATACAGTTGGTTATGATACAGATGGATACATCCACACACGAAGCGGTAAAGCAGTAAAGCTGGTACAACAAGGAAACAATATGATATTTGTCTTTTTAACTCGTGCTCTTGAGCAGATTTTGTTATTGGAAAAGTTTGCGTCAGATATTACGAGTATGTGCCGTACGGTATGCTTATGGGGCGACATTGAGAATGATTCACAAAATTCAGACCTTCGCGCAGATTTTGACTCACCAAGTGAGGGCGCCCTCAAAGACATACTCAATGAGGATATTTTGAGCCCGCCATTTTCCAACCACTCTGACACGCGTCGTATGTTTCGTGAGATCTGGGGTGCCGTACATTCGTCAGCTGCGTGGGACTTTATTGTGAGTGATCAGCAAGCATGCGATCTCGTATTGAAGGGGCAATATTATCGGGGCAGCGTGCCAGAAACAGTTGGTTCAGTTTCAGTACAACGGATGTTACAATCAATGCAGTCGTCAAAATCGCGAGGAGGCAGAAACTGGGTCACTCTGGGTTTCCAGGGAATTGATCCCTGTAGTGATCTACGTGGTACAGGACGGTTCGGACTCTGTGCACTGCACCATTTCGTGACGCGCCATTCTGATCGTGCAGCTATCATGCTGATTCAAAGCAAATCAGCTGATATTCACATCGATACAAGCAGCATAGCTTGGTACCCGCTAGCACTGGCCTCAATTCACGTCTCCGCCTTTCTCGAGGAAATTTCTTCTGAAAAGTCCATTTATGGAAGTAGTATTTTGCGATTATGGATGCTGTGTTCTCTTCCGGCAGTTTCCGTTGACGATAAGTACAGTCGACAACGACCGGACGATTCAAGTTTTGATGATGGTGAAGGGACTAATCTCGGAGCTGTCGATTCTGGAATCGAGCTTTTATGGGCACTTCTCTTTGCATTGCACTCATTTATCCTCATAGAATTTCACGAATACTGGATGTACTGCGTAATAGTTAAGCAAAGTGTGCGAACTGTTATGGATTTTGAATTGTGTTTTTCTGAATTTTTAAAAGAGCAAATTGTTCCTTGGCTAGAGAAACGACCAGTTGAGTGGTATCGAACTTTGGATGGAATGCAAAATGAGTGGACCTCTCAATACAATGTTGATCACACAGTAGTATTCCCTAGATCGGATACTATAGATTCACCACTCATGCTATCAGCCTTAGACCATAATTTGAACCAGAGTGACGATGCAGAAGATAGCTTGACAAGTTTTGCCAGTGACGATTTCGCTGATATGGATGACTGGAAGTCCATCTCGATGGATCTGTACGGTGATAACAGTCTGGCTTTCCAACTGATATGCGATGCCATGCCTCGTTGTGTACAGCAGTGGCTAAAAATGAGACCAGAAACTGTCACTAAGCATCAGAATAGTACTGCTGTTAAGTCAGCAGCCAGCTGGTCGCATGCACTTACGATTTTCCCTTTCTTTCGTAATTCGTCGAAAGTGACATTTCAAACAGGTAGACTACCTTATGGCGAGGAGGAGTTTGAGAAGTATCATTCTCGCATTGAGCAACGGGATAGAGTATTGCTACGTTATGTAGAAAATGCTCTTGGAATAGAGAGAGACATTTGTGAACTGCACAAGATCACTTCATCTGGTAGAGGCATGGACAAATATTACAGTCTCGATACAGTCTCTCATTTAAAAAAGCGAGGAAGATTCAACTAACTCTAGACAAAATGATTTGATCAACTAGTCTTTATTTGTCATACCTCGAAGATGGATGGAGCTGAAGTAATTGACACTTAGTAAATTTTTGCTACATAGAATCATGGTGTTTTTTTTATGCATTGTATACGATATTAGAAGATTTTAGCTTCATGCAAATGCTTTCGAGAACAAATTATGCTTATCACTTTATGGGGCACAGGAATTTTCTGGTTACTGCCATGACTGGAGTAGCATCCATGGATCACTGCTGTATACTTGTAATTATTAGAATGGTGGGAGTGTGTTTCTGAAAGTGTATATATGAATTATAGATAAACTACCAAGAATTATTTGTAATCCAAATTGCCCTCAAACTTGTCTTAACTCCAGTGGACATAAAAATAACCCATCTGACAGATACACACTCTGTAAGATCTTAATTCTCTGTTGAAAGTGCTTGTTTAGCAAGGCACTGTAGTCCACTCCTCATCCACTTCACTGTATACTGTTGAAAGTGCTACTCTGTTGCACTGTATGCACTCATCATTCAACTTGGGACATGAGCTTGGAAGACCCTAACCCACATAAACAGCTGAAGTCTGTACAAGACCCATCATCACGTGAACAAGTGTAAGACTGGAGCTTGTGTCTGCGGTGCGGCTTAACAACGTCAGTATCTAATATCTGACTAACAGCACAACAGATTGGTGGATGAAAAGTCTCTATTATTTTATATAAACGCGACAAAACATACCTTAACAACGTCAGTATCTAATATCTGACTAACAGCACAACAGATTGGTGGACGAAAAGTGTCCAAATAAAAATATAATGGCCTTTGGCCACGGAGGAAATCATAATACTTAAGCAGGAATTACAAACAAACAAACTACCGTAAACGGCAACCAATAGAAACTTCCCAAACAGGCAAGCAATCAGAACTCAAAAAAACAACCCTAATCAATGCTGATACAAGCTTCCCTCTCAGGATATACATACATCCTGATCACAGTGCAGTGAGTTGGGAGAAAACTAGCTACACAGCTAGCTAGTTGGGAAAGCTACAGTGAGACTTGCACCTTGGGACAGTATTTTCTTTTTTGTATGAGATGTTTATTACTATAAACAACAAGACATACCTTATGAAACAAAAGTTAGAATAAAGATGAATAATAAGAAATATACAGAATGAGCATAATCATGAATAATACGAATAATGAAAGCAAAACAGCATGACAATTAGAATAACAACTTCCTTACCACCCCATCTTTCGCGGCTCCTCAACCACCCCACATTACAGACTATAGGCACTAAGTGGTCCAGTCCACTTCCGGAATTGCATTAGTTGGATTCTGTCAAAAAGTTGGTCTACTTGAGTATGCGCTTGTGCTGGTGTGAGACTTAGGGTGTGCCTTTTCTGTTGCATTATATGCATGGAGTGCAACTCAGAGATGATTGTGGCATGCTGCTTGGCCTGGGGTAAGAAAGCAGGGCCAAATTACTAGTACATCATTTAGTTCCCAAGAGACCTGTTGCCACCTCGGATTTACTAGAGGACAAAAGTAATACTGGTGCTCCCGAGTGTCTGGGCCAGTTTGACAGAGGGCACACAGTGTTGGATCTGGTAGATCTGCTGTATTGTGGGCTTGCACCCATTTCTGCCCATAGTCAGTAGTAGTTGGTAAATGATCCAATGTGAGTAGATGCGATCATTCTGCATGCAGTGCATTGACTGCTCTGACTTGTGTCAAACAGGCATAGCTTGCTATCCACCCCTCATCTGGCCTTCCTGGATGAAGTTTGAGAGGGCCACGGCGCTTGGCCAAGGTTCTGTGAGTACGCTTGCAGTTGAACCTCGTCATGAAGACTGGCATGCCAGTGTTAGGATCAATAAACAGTGCTGGCCGGCGAGGTAGAAAGCATTTGGTCAGCACTGGTGGCCACAGCATTATGACTGTGGCACATGCAGGAATTAGGTTAATTAGCGCAGTGGTTTTGCTCCCACTTAGCTAAGTCGCAGTCTGGGTTCGAGTCCGGCTTGTTGCAATTTCCCAAATTCCCACCAGGCCTTGCAAGCCTGGTGTAAGTTGACGTACCTGCAGTTTTCCATTGGAATTCTGCAGTTTTAATTGAATGCTGGTGGGATTTTAGTGGGTTCAACTCCCACACTGTTCATACTCGAATGTTCACCCGGCAATTTCCCCCACCTTTATCTATTACTTTGCAGAGCCATACCTCTTGAAGGTGTACATGCTCATATGATATAAAAAAAAACAAAAAAACACACGTTCTCCCTAGAGTGTTACAACCACTCCCGGAAGCTTCTCACCCCGGCATGGCACTGCTCTTAATCATTATTACCATGTTTGAAGCCATGGGAGCAGCTGAAGGTCAAGGATTGACAGAAAAGCTCCCTGAGCTGACTGAAAACCTTCGACTCACCTATGGCGCTATCGACGCAACTTTGAGAGCTGAAATTGCATATACGGCACAATTCGATGCTCAAAAAGACAATTCGATGCTCAAAAAGACATCAATCGACAAATATTGACTTGACTTGATGTGTTGACAACGAAATTGGAGTTCTTTTCTTCCAAATCTGCCGCTGATGTGGCGGAAATCTTTTCGTTTCAGGCGGGACGCAAACCCCTAACCCAGAACAATTGCACAACAACTACAGTAGTCAACAAAAAGCTGCACCAACTTCGACCCCCACGTCCACCCCCTCTACCGGCTCTGCCTCTCAATAGCAGCCAGCAGATGCAAGCTCGTGGGTGATAAAATCTGGTTATGGCTTGCGAATAAACTCACGGGGTTTCCCTATATAGCTGTGTTGTTAATTGCTTAACTGGTCAAACTAAAGGTAAGAAGTTCTTCTTTAGATTTATTTTCTCAGCTGGCTAGAATCCCTGAGTCAGTATTGGTTGAGCCGCACATGCCCTGAGCCTATATTTACAGCCTACAGGCTACAGCCTATTCTCAGGGTGGACTGCTTTCTCCCAATTCCTCTAGGGCTTCTTC
>JAJLTX010000136.1:0-12263 GCA_030568365.1 Myxozyma kluyveri
GGGATCTCGAAATGGATGAAGAAAGTATGGCTCTGAGTGAAGAGGAATCTGACTCAGAATCTGATGGTTGAATCTGTTCTTTGTTTATCAGTATAATGGTGGGGTAAGAATTTTTGGGAGGTTATATATAGAAGGATGATATGAATTAAAGATGGAATTAGCATTGATTTATTTATTATTGAAGGAAATTTTTGAGTTATTTTGATATACATGTTTTGATTTCTGATTTCATGTGTTTGTTAGAGCTATGCAAGAGTCCTACCTATATAGAAAGGTGAATATACTCATTATGATATAAAAAAAAAATACTCAAATGTTCTGGTGACTATGGCTTTGCAAAAGCCCTACCTCCTGAAGGTGTACATGCTCATATCATATAAAGAAAAAAAACATGTGGTCCCTAGAGTGTTACAACCACTCCCAGAAGCTTCTATTTCCCTGGAGGCTAGTCCCCAAGGATAGCCATACTGTAGGCTGGCCAAGGGCCTAGTGATAGATGTAGAAAATCAAAAGAAATAAAATCAATTGATAGGGCATGGACACTTAAAGTATTTTTGGCCCAGACTGTTTGTCAAAACCAGTGTAGTAAAACTTAGGTAGCTCTCAGTTTTCTCAGAGGCATAGTTGTGCAGAATAAGGAAAATATTTGAGACAAGTTGCAGACAATACAGATGACAAAGTGTATGATAAGTTTATTACAATTGCACCCCCTCCTGTTCATCTCCTATCAACAAAACTAATGTCATGCATGATTCAAAGTTTACAAATATAAAATACCTAAAGTTGAGATCTTGCAAAGACATAAACACCAGTACCAATCACCAAAATTAATGAGAAAAAAAGATAAATGCAAAGTCTAATGACGAGTGTTGTTTATGCCTAATTTGACTGTTCAACTGCTTCTTCCTTTGTTTCGGAAACAGAATCAACTGCGGCTTTCTCTAAAGCTAAACGCTGGTTTCGAATTGCTTCATATCGAATTACAAGCAACGAGAGAACACCTGCAATAATAGCACATGGAAGAGTGATGATAAAAGCAGTGTTGTAACAACTGCTACCAAGATCACAAACCTGTCCTGTTTGACTTCCGAATCTTCTCATTGTAGTGGTGTTGGTTGCGCTATCGAAATATGAATCAGCATAATCATACATCATAGGAGATGTTGAGTTATATACACCAGATGGGTTCATCATGTATTCATCTTCATCAATAAAAAAACTGTTGCCATCGTAAATCGCGCCGAACGCAAATGCAAAAGCATCTGAGCCGACAACAGTAGAGATTGTAAGGAAACCGTAGTTCTCGGAAAATCTCTTGAGACCAAACATCTCTGACATAATCGAGGCATATGAACCGAATAACGAACCATAACCAATTCCGTTGAAAATCGAAATGAACCACATGAAACGAGAAGAAGTAATAGTAAGTCCACCAATCTGAGCAAATGTGAAACATATACTTGAAACAACAATAACCCACATTCTCTGGTATCCTCGACGAACTAATCGATCGGCAGAATATCCAGCGGCAATTCTACCAAAGAATGAGAAGATTGACACGAGTGAAACTTGAATAGCTTGATTCTTCTGGAGATCGTTGGGCGAAATGTAGGGGTTTCTATAAGTGAAAAGTGCACGCAAAACATAGCCAGCAGATAAAATATACATAAGACCGCATCCCGCGAGGAAAGCAAAAATTGCAAAATGAATCCAGAAACGAACGTCAGATAAAAGCTTCCAGCCGTGAATGTCAATTTCGTCGGCTCCCACTGGGAGAGCAACTTCGTCAATCATGGACTGAGCCTCCTCGTCGACAGTCTCTTGAACGCTCTCTTGTTCAAACTCAGAGATAGATGAATAATTTCCTTCTTTCTTGATATCGGAGGATGATCCAGACTCGACTGTACGAGAATGTCGAAGAAGTGCGTCAGTCTCAACATCTTGTACAGACTCTGGGATGACAACTCCAACCTCCGCATCAGCAATTTTCTCGAGAGTAATGTTACGGACAAAGGGAAGTCCAAGGAAGATAAGTCCCGATGAGAGAAGAGGAAGCATCAGCATGAAGCGGCCAGTATCACCAGGGAAGGCAGCATTACCAATCTGTGAGAAAAAAAGGGCGGAGAGACCATATCCAGCAACAGGGATGGATGTAGCGGTACCTCTGTTTTTAGGAAAATTCACGGCAGCACACTTGACGCAGGCGTGGTACGCAAATGTGTTACCGGCACTGGCGATAATCATAAAGATACCAACAAAGGTAACAGAACGTAACTCAGACACGTAGGCGTATCGCATCATCATGTAACCGAACAAAACAAGGCAGGCTCCAATTAAGATAGGAATGTGAGGGGGTTTGCGGTCAATAACAACACCTGCAGGTGGACCCACACTAAGAGAAGAGTTAGAAGACAGCATACTAAGGGATACTTGAAACAGAAATATATGCTCACAAGTAGACGCCAACACTTCCCAGAGTTGCGATGACGGAGGACTGCGTGGCGGTGAATCCAAGCTGTGTTGCCATCTGAGGACCATACACAGAGTAGACATAATGTGTGCCCGATCCCAGCGCTGTGGATTTTGATGTTTTGTTAGCTATGTTGAGGAGAGTGATAAAACGAAGAGTTGGAGAGCATCGAGGAGAATCACGTACAGACCCAAAAGTCCGCGAAGAGGGACACATAGCGTGCTGTCCGTCGGTCGAGCATATTGCTTGAGTTCAGCTGAGAGCCGTTCAGATGCTAAGAAGGACTGGCTGAAACTACAAGACACGACCTCGGTAGAAACGAAGGCGGCGAACTATAGGACGGCGAGAGAGCGTGGAGAGTAAGCTAGTGGAAGGGGAAGGTATGAGTCGGATGCGCGCGGTATAAGAGGGAGCGGTGCCATGGCACGCACGCCACGCGAGCGAGGGCGAACTGGGCCAGCTGGGGCGGGCACGGCGCAGTGACTCGCAACCAGCTCGCTGAGGCGCTCAGGAAGAACGCAGCTGGGAACACGAACTCGAGCCTATCGCGAGCTCGGGTGCGCCGGAGCGGCGGGTGCCAATATACAGCAAGGTCTCTGCTTATAATTTGGCGCGACCCTGCAAAGTGCGGCGCCGTCCCTCCCCGATAAGACCCGATCGCCGCCACGCACAATTTATAGAATCGCCGCTTATCTTCTGCACGTGACCAGCGGGGTGACCGTCATGGCTTTGAGATCGGCTGTCGTCTGAGCCGCAGGCATGCGGGTTCTGTACTTTCCGCCTCTGTCCCTTCGTCGCATCGCGGAGTCGGCAGCATCGACCGTGGACTCACCTGCTATGTACTTGTACTGTACCTAGGTAGCCCAAATTCCCGGCAAGATCCACCCGATCTCTCAACTCTGTAGCTTTCATTATTCGTCGAATTTCCAGAGATTGCAAAGACGATAAGGAGAGTCCAGTATGAGCACGGTAATCGAGCAGCGCTTCTTGGCTTGAAAGTAGCATTGGATTTGTGCTAACTGGCAGTTTAGGAGATGCCAAAAGCAATTCTGGCCGCACCTCCCTCCATCCCTCAGTCAGAAGGTTTGTATTATATCGGTATGGACTTTGTACGTCTTAAAGTGGATGCTGACTTTTGGCACTCTAGAGATCAAATACCGACAGAAGTGCAAGGATTTGAAGGCCCGCATTCGGGAGATTGAAGAACAGAATGACGTTCTGACTCTGCGTTTGGCGCGGTCCAAACGTGCTGTGCAACGAATGCGCTTGGAGCGTGGGTTGCTCCTCGAAAAACTTGAAGAACGCACCTTTTTGAAAGTTGAGGACTCAGATGGCAGTCCCTCCCCTCCGCCATCAGTACGGTCTCCATAATTTGTATTCGAATCTAAGTTAATGAGCATACTGCTTACTATCTACCATTATAGCCTCCAAGAATTCATCGAAGCAAACGGCAGGATTCGGATCGGTCCCTTTCTCCCTCTATTGAGCAGCATAGTGCAAGTGACTTTACTGCAATTTCGACCACTGCCTCGAAGAACCACCGCTCAGTCGGTGGGGTGTCACACTCCAACAATCTCAGTCCGGCAGCTACTGGGAAAAAGAAAGCTCCTGTGCGTGACCCTAATGCTCCCAAGAGGCCTCAAAATGCATACATAATATTTTGTGATCATGAAAAGGAGCGAGTTCGGGCCCAATTAGAGCTGTCGCAGTCTGGCGAAGCATACGACCTCACCAAGGCGATGGCTGAGGCTTGGCGCGATCTCGGTGACGAAGGGAGGCGACCGTATTATGATTTATATGATGCAGAAAAGGCGCGCTACAATAGGGAAATGGAGGCTTATGTTATGCCAGGCAGCCTGTCATCCACAGGATCGGCACCGAACGCCATACAAGGTCCGGCAAATCCAGGCCGGTCATCGTCTCCTGATCTAGTTTCTAGGGATGTCGCCGATGGCGGAATGGAGAGAGTTCAGCCAGCGGCTGAAAGCACAGCTTTCGCTGATGAGGACGACAGAGAAATGGACGATGTTTCATTTGGCGGAGGCTTCACGGCAGTTAATAGCTAATAATTTATTCCATATGGGTTATCTGGGTGTACTGCTGTAAAATAATATTTGTGTTCTTTGACTCGGTGTAGAATTCTAATAATAAATGAAACTTACATATAGAGATACATAATATATTGTAAACTAAAGATTTCGGAATGGGAGCTTCATCACATAGATCGCAGACAATATTCTGATGTAGCAACCTTGTTGATACACTTCGATGAAGTTCGTCTTTTCCTGCACTTGACTTCTATTGACATGCCGCAATGCAGGTTTGTTTTAAACTGGTTGCGCTACAAATCAATTCCCCTTTAGAGTGCAATAGCTAGTACGCAAGACTGTCATGACATTCCTGCTTCTTCTAGGTGATTTTACTATTGACCTTAAGAGCGATTGCTGTGCGACCAAAAATATTAGAAATCATATGAAAGAGTTAAGTCCCTACCGAGAGACCACATTTCGCATAGTCTCTTCGAGCGCACTCAGCTCGACTTCTAAGATTTCAGCCCAGTTTTGAATGTCCCCTGCTTCCTAAATAGCGGTTATGAGTCTCATAGTAATTATACTAGCGAAGTTTGTTATTCTCTTACCTTTAATGTGTTACTAGCTTTGTCCGCAACCTCACTCCACTTTCGACTTTCTTTACTTAGAAGAATGGTTTCTGTCTTTACTTGCTTAGTTTGTGCAACAATATGTTTCGCGTTTGTATGTACTGAAGTAACACGCTGCCGAAAATCATGGTCTACAAACTTTGTCAAGCCATGAAGATCACGGTAAAACTGGCGTCGGAGGTCGGCTGCAAAAGTCGTTAGTATTAAGCATTAACTAACAAAATTGGGCCGTGTTGTACCAGGAAGACGTGGTATATAGTCAATAGGTAAGTCCATAATACCACAGCAGTGTCCAACTTGAGACTATATCGGAACAAGCACAAGTTGACTGTGTGTATGTAAACTTTTTGTGATTATCGCAACGTAATTATTAATTGACTAGCTTGCTGGCCGAAGCTACTGTAACGTGAACTTACATCTACTACTTTATATTTCACAACTACGATATAACTTTTTTTGTAATATCGGAACAAGCACAACTTACATATTATTGCACATTTTGTACCGGAGCCGCGTGAGCAGCCGAGCAGCTGCTACCTTGGGGAAGTTGCACGTACTCTGAGTCTCTGACTCCCTGTAATCATTAGTTATCATTGGAGGATCGGTGTTTTAAGGACTCATTTTACGAGTATTGGAGATCGGCTGAAGAGTAAACTGCGCTAGGAGGTTTCGCGAGCGTTGCTTCTTTCTCTGATTTACCGAATATTTGGAACGCCATGGCGGATCAATCGCTGCAAGGTGTGACGGGTAATGATTCGATGCAATACTCCACTCCTTCACCGGGTTCCAGTATCCACCGGAATCCATCGAAGGTCCGGAGGAAGTTTGAGGAATTGAAAGAGAAACGCAGGAATAGTCGCCATAAACCGCGTGATCGCATCGGGCATGGCGACGGACGGGAAATTGAGTCAAGCTTGAGCTCATCTCTACGTAATCGCCGGGATAGTATCGCTTCAGACATAAGCGGTATCTCAGATCTATATAGTGGCAGGTGCGCTGACTCTTATTTGTGGCAGAATTGTCTCTTGTTCTAACTTGTTTTAGTGAGTACACTTCTTCGGTCTATGAAGACCATGGCGGGGCAATTGATCAGCATTCATTTCAAGATACGCAAGCTCAAGACAGTCCAACTTCCGAGGAAGTTCTGCAGAATGGTCTGGATGTTCAAGGTAACTTAGTAAAACAAGATCATACATCAGTAAATGCTGTTTTGGCGAAGTCCGAGGGTCACGACGAGAGCCATTCTCCCCTATCTTCGGCTTCTGCGGCACCGACAGCTTTCTTTTCCAGCGTTCTCTCGGCTGCACAAAATGCTGCCACTACTTTCACGAATCTTGCAAGTGGCTCTATTATAAAGAAAGATGAGGTTTTAAATAATAGTTCCGCTGGATCCGGAGCGTCTACGAGCGGCGAGAATCTGGATCGAGTAGACTCGGTCGTCACTACGTTGCCACGAACTGTTGATTCTTTGGGTAATGGAGATTTGTCACTGCAAAGTATTCTGGAAGGAACTGGTAGTGTAAACTTTGGCGAAGGAAGTAGGCCAATGTCTTCCAGCTTGGAGAACTTTAGTGACTTCATTGAATCGGCGCCTCTCACACCTCCCACTGACGCCGTGTCTGACATTCAGAAGTCCCCTTCCGCATCAAGGAGGAAGTCTATGGATTCCAGCAACAGACGCGAATCAAATGCTAGTATATTTACTGCTCCTCCATCAATAGCTGCACCGAGAATAACCGGATTTGCCGTGGCAAGCCGGAAGCGGAATCGCGATTTTCATCAGTTATTTCGCTCAGTTCCAGAGGACGATTTCTTGATTGAAGACTATGGCTGTGCTCTAAGCAGAGAAATTTTACTTCAGGGACGAATGTATATCTCTGAGCGACATATATGTTTCAATTCAAATATTTTTGGGTGGGTGACAAACTTGGTAATATCATTTGATGAGATAATGGCGATTGAAAAGAAGACTACGGTTGGTTTGTTTCCAAACGCCATTGTGATACAGACTTTGCATGCTCGAAATGTTTTTGCAAGTTTTATTTCAAGAGATAGTACTTATGAGTTGATGTGCTCCATATGGCGAAACGAAGATCGGGAAGAATCTCAACTCGGCTCGTCAGATGATAGCAGTTTCAGTGATGAGTTCGGTGAGGAGGTGGACGCTGAAGACGATATGTCAATGGACAGGTTGGCGCCTTTGTCTGGATCGCAAGATACTCCTGATGGGCAATCAAAGGTGGAAATTGTGGGTCCTGTAAAGCACAGTCCGACAACGTGCTTATGTGCACAAGGCGACCATTATGAGAAAGTTGTTTGTGATGAGGTCTTTAGTGTGCCTCTCGGTCTCATTGCGACATTATTGTGGGGAGATGATAGCAAATGGATGGTGCGGTTCACGACTGATGTTTTAAAGAACTTAGGTTAGCTTTTGAAGTGCTTAGAGTGTTACGTCGCGAGTTTGCTAATATTTGTTCATCCTCTAGATATGACTAAACCGTCCAGCTTTGTACCCGACTCTGCTGGCCATAAATCGCGATGCTTTAGTTATATTAAGCCTTTAAACAGTAGTATAGGTCCGAAGCAGACAAAGTGCAACTTGACCGAGGTAATTTTGCAATGGGACTTGAATCAGTGCATTACAGTTGATGTTTCTACCGAGACTCCGGATGTGCCGAATGGAAATCTTTTTGTTACAAAAACTAAGTACTGCCTTTCCTGGGCCGAAAACAACAGTACAAGAATGCAAATTATGTGTACCGTGGAATGGAGCGGCAAGAGCTGGATCAAAGGTGCGATCGAAAAGGGTGCTAACGATGGTCAAGTTCAGACAGCTAAGTCTTTAATTAGTGCACTAAATGATGAGTTTGCACCGAAGAGCGGACAGAAGCGTCGCAAACGCTCAAGGCGCAAGGCCGATTCTAACGTTCAAAAGACTGCAGATAACAAACAAGGCCAGCCAGAGAATAACTCGATTTTTGGAGCTTTGCGCTCGGCATTGCAGTTTGATGGAACGTACGTGACATATGTTGTTATTGGTTTACTTGCAATGCTTTTGATTCTTCTTGTTTGCGTCTTGTTTTCCCCATCTTCGATAGGAGGCAAGAACTGGGAGCGTATCTGGGATTTAGAAGAAGAGAATTTGTGGCAATGGATGGATTCGCGCACCGCAACTTTGGATCGATCCGGATTGGATGTGTCACCAACGTTCCTGAAGGGGAAGCTTAGTCAATATGAAATTGCAAACGCGATTGATGTAACGCAACAGCGACTCAATTTCTGGAAGGACAAGCTGCAAAGTGGCAGCGAAGTATGATCATACTGGGGCTTAGCCACAACTAGTAAGTTCGCGATATTTTTTGAAGATTGACTTTTTTGCTGCTGGAAGTGTTTGACTGCGATCATTGCATGGTACAGGTCGTTATGGGCTGATGAGGTTAGTATTGAACTTGGGATGGTGATAATGGGCGGATGTATATGGCTATATGAGTATTTTTAAGCTACTGACCGTATGTTTGAAAGTAAATAGTTAGCTTACTTGATTTATACTATTTTCTGAGTTAATTGACGAAACCTTCGAAACTGTGAGAGCTATGGTTCTAGTATTGATTCGCGTAAAGACGCAATACATATAGAACTGTACGTATTACCCTGCATGCTGTTGTACGCTGTGCAGCGAAATGTGTGAACGTTTCATGAGTTGTATCAGCACAAACCCCATTTCTAGTGGAGGGATGGAGATTACCACAACCTGATGTATATAGTTGGTGTAGAGCTGCCATAAAGATCTGATGAGCTCGAAGGTACTGTAGTACTCTATACAGTATTCCCTCGGTCGGTTTTCGTTCGTTATAACGGGTCACTTTTTGGTCACTTTACCCCAAAATTTCAACGTAATGTGGGGTTACAGAGGCCTCGCTGCGCCGGTGCGTCGGGAACTTACACAGGGTTCGGGGTTTCACTGTTATCGCAATCGACTCCGAGGCTCTGAAGCCAGAGACAAGTCAGTAATTCTATATTCCGCAAGGTACGGTTTACTTCTTCCTTTACCTACATTCCTTCACATTTTTATAATTCTTCGAGGCCTTGTGTCTGGAAATTGAAAAGCTTGATACAAAAATGTCAACATCATTTGCCGAGAAATGCAGGAAGGTGGTTTGTATTGGTCGAAACTACTTCGATCATATTGTAGAGTTGAACAATGCTCGACCTTCTCAACCATTTTTCTTTTTAAAACCACCTTCTTCAATGCTTCTGCCTGGCAAAGGGCCTATTTTGGCTCCTCGTGGTGTTAATTGTCACTATGAAGTTGAGCTTGCTCTCGTCATGGGCACGAAATTGACCGACTATGATTATAAGGGCAAGACCGAGTCGGAAGCTCTGACTGAAGTTGTTGATGCTCTTGAAGGTACGGATATATATTAAATTAAGTCAACTGATAATATTCGGATAGAATCTAAACTTTACTATAGGATACACCGTTGCGATTGACATGACTGGCCGTAATGTTCAAGACGATATCAAGAAGAAGGGATTGCCATGGGCCACTGCCAAAGGATTTGACACCTTCTTACCCATTTCGTTAGTCTACAGCTTGCTTTTATAAACAATATGACTCAGTTACTAATTATTATATAGTGCATTTATTCCAAAATCTAAAGTTCCCGACCCTTCAAACGTCAAGCTTTTCCTGTCAGTTAACGGTCAGAAACCGTACAACCAGTACGACTCTACAAATCTCATGATGTTCAAAATTCCCGAGCTTATAACTGCTATCTCGAGTGTTATGACCATTGAGGCTGGTGATATAATTTTGACCGGTACTCCCAAGGGTGTAGGTTCAGTCAAACCAGGTGACCACATTGATGCTGGTCTTGAGGTTGACGGAGAAATTATTGAGGAGAGTCTCATCTCGGTCGATGTTGTCGAGAAAGGTGGTATCTACACCTTCAAGGAGACTTAAATTTTATAAGAGTAGTCATGAGTTAAGTTTTGTATACCATAATTGTCAATCATTAGACTAGTCTTCTTCAAATCCAAATCCAAAACTAAATCCTTCGTCCTTAGTTCGCACAAGTTCATCCCATTTGGATCTACCAGCAGAAGAGCTCCAGGAGTTTATTGTCGTTGCAAGTGCACTATCAGTAATCTGTAATTTCTGATTGTCTTGGTCCATAACACCTTTTAATCTATCTAGAAATGAGGTTAATATTCTAGATCCGGTATCTGTATCACAAATATCGTCATCTGTTGAGTTATCATCATCAGATGCATCTGCCGAGAATCCAGATATTTGATCTGGCTTGTTCTGGAAGAACCGTAAAACCTGAGTTATTTGAGACATTGGTACAAAATTTTGAGTCTAAAAAAGTCCGTTAGTTCCCTGTAGAAACTGTATATGTATACAAGAAAGCGACATACCAATGCAGTGGTTGATTTAAGATTCACAACCAGATGCCACCATCCAGAAGGAACGTATAGTACTTCATTTTGACCGCAAATTCCATCAATAAATCCAGGTGTCTTAACTGCCTCCTTGTGAAAGCCAAGAAACCACTCTGAAATTGACAATGGACTGGTTACATCACTCTCATCTTTGTAGAAGTCAGTCTAAATAAATTGATTTGCTGTACTGTACTCGAATACGCTTACCTTCATTGGTGTAAACACCCGGTGGTGTTACTGAAGGAGGAAACATCACCCAGTACTTTTCTCCTTCTACAACAACGTTCCATGCACATGTTGCATTCGGATCCTGCAAATGTATTAGTTGTGCAACTTCAATGCATCAGAAGAAGCACCTACCTTATGAAAAGTACTTCCACTTCTCTCAGGACCAATAATAAGCCATCGATAATCAGGTCTTATTTCACCTAATAAATCGAAAAAATCTCTTTTAAACGCATCAGGAACTGAGTATCCTTGTGCAAGTGTGGTCTTTGTTGCAAATTCTTTATCGAAAAGATATAAAGGACTTTCATCAGCAGTACTATGCATGTATTCCACATACGTTCTAAGTTTCCATCGAACACATTCTTGAATGAACTCAACATCTCCATGAGACTTTGCTATTTCTTTTAGGTTCCATTTTGGCCAATTTCCATTTCCTACTGCATTAGCTTCTAGAATAAAAGGCTCAGATGAAAGTTTCTTGTCAAAATTATCAAGATCAAGTGATTGCAGACGTCGTATGCTATTTGTTGAGGTTTCTCTAATATATTCTGACAGATTGATGGCTGAACAGAAATAGGGTCGATAAAGTACATCTGAATAGACCTTACTGCACATGATCCTGGCCTCATTTTCTTGAGATAGGCCATAAAATGTTCTTCTCCATGTGCCTTGCCAACTTTCTGGAGTCTTTCCACTTCTAAATGCAGTTAATACTTTAGCTTTGCTTTTGATATATTGTATAGATCATAACTGTACACACCTTACATAAAGAGAACGCCATAAATCATCTTGGTGGGCAAAAGCCGAAAAAAATCTGCTGGCATATCCCAAATGTCGTAATTCTGTTGGCTCTAGATATTGTAACACAATATTTACCAATTCGTCTGGTAAAATAGAAATGCAACCTAATTGTTGTCTTCGAAAACTCTCTGATGATTTTTCCAGATCATCAGCTTTGAGTCCGGATTTTGATTGGAGAAATATATTTCCAAGTGGTTGTAGCTGGAGTGGATGCTGTGCATTGTCGATTTGAATTTCAGCTTGCAGTGTATATTTTCGTTTCTTTATTCTCGTAGGCTTATCATCAATTGGTGCAGTCTCTAGCACAAGAGTATGTTTAGAAATTGAAGGAGCCATGATGTCAAGCAATTTATTTAGATCACTTGCTGTAATTCAATGTATATATGACCATATGGCTAATTTCACTTTTTCTGTACTGGTCTGTACGCGATATACTGTACCGTATATATTTCTAGGCTTGGGCCAATATTAAGCTACTTGTACCATATAAAATGTGTCAACATTTCGCGATCAGTTTGATTTCCCAGCATACCTTCATGTTGGCACATTTCACCAGAGACTACAGTACCGTACAGTACAAAAAATATCGACAAGAACTTGCAATATACAGTCGGACCCCGTTATAAGGAACCCCGATATAAGGAAAATCCCGTTATAAGG
>JAJLTX010000137.1:0-11508 GCA_030568365.1 Myxozyma kluyveri
ATTTTCTAATAAGCAAATTTTCTAAATTTTAATCTACAGTGTGCACATAAAGTTACTCGGGCCTGTCGTTTTTTTTCTCCAAAATTTCCTCTTGCTGTAATGTATATAGGGTGATAGACAGCTACAGTATAGAATTATAATTACCATGTCATAACAACCCTCTGCCCTGATGTCTAAGGTGGCGTTTTGAGTTGGTGGTGGTTATGTAACAGACTTGTACAGTACAGTATGTAAAAGCTCACCGACAGGCACGTTACATGGTTCACGAGCAGACAATGAAATACTACATATACGTCTGTATGTATATTTTGTACACGTAGTGATACAACTTGTCCAAATTGACGACGCACTCATGTAAGGTACATGGTGTATAACCTGTAATTTGTATGAGCTAATTTTTGGCAGTTTTCAGTTTGCTGTTCTCCATAAACATCCCCCGATATGTCTCCAGCGTATGTTCGGTCTGACAGTGCTCGTGTACGAGGCCGTGTTCTGGCACTTTTAGTCGGTGGATTATTTGGATTGTACATCGGCGCTAAGCTGATTCCTTACAAACTGGTTCGTTCATCATCAAAAATATTTGCTATCAGACTAAACTAATGACTAATCTCTTCAGATCACTCGTAATCCAGATTCTTCAGTGTCTCCCGAGTCTCGGACGTCATGGCTCAGTTTTCGGATGGAGAATGCTCAACCCCTGGAATTGAAAGATAAATACTTGGAAGACAAACATGAAAGTAGCGATAAGTCGTAACTTTCAGATACAGCCAAAACCGTATCCGTCAATCCTAATGTTTCCGAAGCCAGCTAGATGCTTATAAATTACAGTAAGTATCACAAATTTAGATCCGATAATCAATGCTGATGCAGAATCCTCTATTTCAGATATGGTACATAGGGCTGGTCTATAATCTTTTTCATTCTAGTGTATACGGTAGCATGAGGTGCTAACTTGAAGTATCTAACGATTTTAATAAATATACTACGGTAGCGAGAGTGTCTCTATTTCGTGCAGTGTTTGACAGTTTGATGTTGGTTTCCCCTTATAAGGGCTGTTCAGGTTTGGTTTTCTTTAGGCCTGGAAGCGCCATTCTACAGTATGCCCAATTGCCGCGAGATTATTCTACTGTACAAAGTATTGCCTATTCTCTCAGTATATCATATACAGTATGCACTGTACGCGATATTTGTGGACTTTATATACTGTATAGTTCAATAGCTATAGCTATAACTTCACAATAAATACTATTAACTTATAAGTTACAAGATACTGTGCTTTATCACTTATCAGTGTACTCCCTATCTACTTCCGGCTAGCACTAAACTGTATTCTAAGTGACGAGTCCCTCGCAGCACAGCCTTCGGCTGTGGCGGGGACTCTGCCCAGCGCAGACGGGAGACTGTGCTTTCTCCTAGGTATGGCCGCATCGCTCCGTAGGCTGGGCCAGGTTAGAAGGGAAAAATTGGTGCGGCGTGAAATTCCGTATGTAGATTAGAAAAAAGTTAAAGTTGTGAAATATAAAGTAGTACAGTAGAGTAGATAGATAGATATGTACGACTCAGTGACTTCCAGTACTATGTAACGTTCATGTTTTGTTTTTCTTATTTTCTTATTTTCTTAAAGCTTTTGTTGCTGCAAGTTTCAACCTAAGGACAAATTATACTGTATCAACAGGAGCTCTTAATTCTACCACTAAGGCAGAATGAGTTGCAGTTTAAGTGATAGGATAGCTTACTGTGCCTTTGAAGCATACTCCAAAAAATGCCCACGAAAGGCAAAACCGATGAAGAGATCAAATGGAGTGCCCGAATGGACCAATCTGGCTGCTGTGGTCATTGAAACGTGTGAGTACCGGAGGTAATTCACTATTCGGTTTTTTGGAGAGGATCGCTTACGGATGGCGCAGTCGACGGCTCTCTGTTTTGTGCCGCTTTGGGCACTGGGGTCAAAGTCATATCGGACGACCGAATAAAACAAGCAAAAGGACAATTATTACACGACTGTCACGCTGAGGTATTGGCCATCCGAGGATTCAACAAATTTGTAATAAATGAATGTGAGCAGCTTAGTATGGATCCGAAATATAGGTCAATCGCTGTTTGTGGACCTCATGATGGAACAAGCAAAGGGGAATCTTCTGCCTATCAGTTTTCAATCAGGTCTTGCTTGGCGATATATTTGTTTACCTCTGAAGCACCATGCGGTGATGCAAGCATGGAAGATATTGGTGCTGGAACGGAGGATAACTGGCAAATTACATCTTCTTCTCACTTGGATAAAATGCCCTTACGGGGGAGAGCGTACTATTCTGAACTAGGCGTGGTTCGCACCAAACCCGGTCAGTAAAGAATTTTGATCTCGATGACAACATCTAACTATTATACTGTAACAGGAAGGTCAGACTCACCATTGGCATTGAGCAAGTCCTGTACAGACAAACTCTGCATGCGTCAATTTGTGTCTATTCTTTTGGGAACCGTGGCTTTGCTAGTGGATCCACACAACGCGTATATAAAGGAGATTATAGTGCCGAAATATAACAGCGCTTCATTTGAGAGAGCTTTCGGGAAGTCGGGCCGTTTGTCGCAGCTTTCTCAACCGCATCAGCATGTTAGCGACTTGAACTGTATGGCTGGGAACGGCTATCGCACCAGATGGTTTGGCTGGCGCTCGTTTTCAATACCGTTTGAACATTCCAAGGCTGCGGTGGGTCCGGAAGGAAAGCCATCGAGCATTTCTTTGTTATTCGTGGCTAACAGTGTGCCATCTTCGGAGGCAATTGTGTCAGGACGTAAAATTGGTACTGTGATAAACAGCTCCAATTCAGCAAGCATGATATCAAGATCCAAATTTGCTGAACATCTCATGCAGTTGTTGGGCCTTGACCAAGCAGAGCTCCGCGAGCTCGCTGTGGAATCATACAAAGACCTTAAATCACTTGACCGACAAAGGCTGCTTATAAAACAAGAAGTGAAGAAAGTGCTCCAGGGCTGGAGTTCAACCGGAGAAGAAGATTGGGAGCTTCCGATAAGGGGCCAGTGAGCTCGGTAGCGGTTGGTAGATGAAGGAGCGTGTTGTATTGTGGACTTGATAGCTATTATACAGTAAGTGGTGTGCATAGAAGAACAATCACGGTTGCAGGTACAGCCGATTATTATAGACCGTCCAAGTATACTGTTATAGAGTCTGCATATTGTAGTAGCTGCAGTTATCGTACGCACAAAATCGCCAGAGTGACGTGCCGTGTGGACGGCAGTCGGCACGTCACTCTGGCAATCTCGTGCCGCCTGCAACCGCCGCGAGCCGAGTGCGTCAGCCTGGGATGTAGCGCGGCAATATATGAGCGAGCAGCCATCAGCCGGCTAACAGGCTGCAAGCTCACCTCCGCCAGGTCGACCTCATCGCGGGTTCGTGGTGCTCTAAGGCGCAGGAGGCGCCAGCCCTAGGTGCCAGCCAGGCCGCCGCCGTGCGACCCTGTGAACTCGGTATACAGTGTTGTATGCTGCACATCGCCAGCTTACAGCGCGACGTGCAGGCTGCAGATCTACAGATCCAACCCCTCATATGGCGTCCCGACATCGGCGCTCGATCGTGTAAGAGTTGCGGTCCCCCGTGCCGTTATCGGTCGCAGAACACTAATACTTGCGGTGCAGCCTAAAAACAGGCGTGAAAAAAATCTCCCGCAGCAGCTAGTGCGCGTGCGGGGTTCCTCCAGCGCGCTGCAATTCTGCAACTCTTATTATAGTTAGTCACATAACTGTACTGAACAGTATATATACCTGGACTGCCTCTCCGCACCCAGCACGGAAGAGCCATATACACGGCATATTGGTTGCGTGACTTTGTCAGTACAACATGGAGAAGGAAGACTCGTTACCCTCGTCGGGACCCGACAACACAATGCACTCTGGACCCGATGTCATGGCACCTTTTTCAATAGACGAAAAGAAAGAAGAGCTTTCAAAACTTGCTGAAGAGCTGGGCATTGACCAGAAGAAGCTCATGTTCAAAATTGACATACGTCTAGTCCCTGCTCTATGCGTTCTCTACCTTTGGGCTTTTCTGGATAGGTGAGTTACTTGTGCGTTGCCTTAAAAAATAATTCTGAGATGCAAATCTAACTAGTTTTGTACTGCAGAGTTAACATATCAAATGCTGCGTTATTCCATATGAGGGAAGATCTGAATTTGTCTGTTGGCGAACGCTATAATACAGCTCTGACCATATTTTTTGTCCCTTATATCCTCGCTGAGATTCCTGCAAACATCCTCATGAAAAAGTTAAGACCGCATGTTTGGCTTTCTCTTTGTATGTTTTTTTTTGGGCTCGTTACTACAATGCAAGGGCTGGTGCAAAATTATGCGGGCCTTCTGGTAACACGTTTCCTGCTTGGACTTTTTGAAGCTGGTATGTTTCCGGGCTGCTTTTACCTTCTTGCAATGTGGTACGCTAGAGAGGAGGCTCAAAAGCGATACTCTTTTTTCTTCTCGTCGACAAGTCTTGCGGGAGCTTTCGGCGGCCTTTTAGCATCTGCTATTGGCCTCTTAGATGGCCATAGAGGGTACCATGGTTGGAGATGGATTTTTATTATTGAAGGCTCAATTACTTGCGTGATAGCCATTTGTGTATTTTTTTACATCGTGGATTTTCCGGAGGATGCCAAATTTTTATCCGGCAAGGAATTAAAATTTGTCAAAGCTAAATTATCATTTGACGTTGGTGATTCTCAAGTGGAGCACAAGACGACATTTGCCGATATAAGATCGGTTTTTAAAGACTACAAATTATATCTAGTGGGATTCATGTATTTTGGTATGATAGTTCCATCCTACGGGTACGCGTATTTTGCCCCATCGATCATACGCCAATTTGGATACGGCAACATTCAAACCCAGCTGCGCTCTGTTCCGCCTTGGGCTGTCTCCTTTGCGGGTTCAATGGTCACTGCATACCTCTCCGACACATTGCGGCATAGATACCTGTTTACAGTGTTCCTGACACTTATGGCAGTGTCTGGGTTTTCCATCCTATTGAGTGTACATAACAACATCCATGCACAGTATGCCGCATGCTTCTTGATTAGCTTTGGACTGTATGCTTGCATGCCGATCATTGTCTGCTGGACAACAACAAATTTTGGAGGTCATTTGCGACGTGGTGTGGGCGCTGGTTGGCAAGTAGGATTTGGTAATATTGGTGGTATTATTTCTACATTCTCTTTCTTAGCAGTCGACGCTCCACGCTATACGAAAGGCTACTCTATTGGCGTGGGATTTGCTTGTCTGTCAATAATTTCTTGTACTCTGTACTTTATAGCCATCAAACGAGAGAATTCTAGGCGGGATAAAGGACTGGGAGTCGATGAGTGGGAAAAGCTTTCTCAAGATGAAAGAAAGAAACTGGGAGATAACAGCCCCTTTTTCCGCTATCAATACTAATTTTAATTTGAATATAAGCTACACCATATGTCGAGCAATAGCTGTAGCGAAATCTAACTCAATACTCATTAACTTTGCGCACTGCCGTAAGACAAAGTAGACTTTTCATCAATCAAACAATATAAAGTACTGCAGTTACTTTTATCAGCCAAACAGTAATACACGCAAACACCTGAAAAATTCAATCTCTCTGTTTGAGAGTTGCTGCTTCTTTGGTCCGTCGTCCTCTTGCTAATGTACTTAGGCTCCGATCTATGTCCAGAAAAGATTCTCGTTTTGCGTTAGACACCAATTGCAAGAACTCTTGTACAACCTTTGTTTCCTTTATTTTGTCATATTTCAGCATTTGAATTCCGGTGCAAGCCTCAATCGCTCTAACTCGTTCCACGTCATGTTCAGTAACGAGCGAGAAACTCTCACCAGCTCGACCTGCTCTTGCCGATCTACCCACTCTATGAACATAGTCGTGCGGATCCGCGGGAAGATTAAAATTCACAACTATTTGCACAGAAGGTATATCTAATCCACGACTCGCTACGTCAGTTGCAACCAAAACACGAACTGTCTCCGCTCGAAACTTGCGAAGAGAATCCGTTCTCACTGATTGATGCAACTTAGAATGAAGTGAAGTTGCAGTAATACCAACTTTTTGTAGAATTCTCGAAAGAATTTCAGCCGTGTTTGCTCGATTCACGAACACAATGGCGGACTTAACCACATTTGAGTCGTGCAAAAGAATACTTATCAAGTAAGCTTCACGAACATGCGAGGGCAAGAAAATATAAGATTGAGTTAGTGTTTCTGGCGTCCTGAGTTTTCCCATTGATCCAGCTTCGTAAACAAAGACTTTGCCACTGGGGTTTTCTTCACGGAGATGCATCACTGCTGGCGTCATGGTGGCTGTAAATAGCAGCGTCTGTCTTCCACCTTTGCCCACGGGAGAGGGTAGCACTGAGATGCACTTCTCAAGCTCCGGCGCAAATCCCGATGTTAATAATCGATCTGCTTCGTCAAGAACTAGAAACTTGACACGTTGAAAAACACAAGAGACGTCCTCTCCATTGCTTTGTAGAATGTCGACTAATCTTCCAGGAGTTGCGATTACCAAATGTGGGCGCCGTTGTAGCTGAACGGTTTGCGAAATAATGTCTGATCCACCAATAATCACAGCGTTTTTCAAGTTCATGTTTGAACCCAGCACAGAAAATTGCTCAGCTATTTGTAATGCCAGCTCGCTATGGATTATATGTCGCATATTAGCATGTAAAATTCTAATGCGAGCGCAAAGAACACTTACCGAGTTGGTGTGAGAATAACAGCGAACACACCGCTTGGATTTTCAGCTAGCTTGTGCAAAATTGGCGCTGCAAACGCAATGGTTTTTCCGGACCCGGTCTTTGCTCCGCCAATACAATCATTTCCTGCAAAACTAGAGTTAGTCCTGAGCCAGATACAAACCAACGACCGTCAATCAGGTCGCCGGCGACAGTTTCATGCACTTTTACATGCCTTCAAGGATTTGTGGAATACAAGCAGCCTGAATCTGTGAAGGGCGTAAAATAGACATCGATTTTAGAGATTCCACGACTGCACGAGACAGCCCCAGCGCTTCAAAAGTTCTAGTGGATGGCGCATGAAGATTCGCCATTTTTAGATGCAGATATTTTCTATAATAGTGGTTGGTAGAATAAGAGTGCCGAATACAGACCAAATTGCGCTGTCTTTAGCAGAATCATACACCGGATATGAAAAATTCACCACATAGGATGCGGATGTGTACAACATGGGCCCCAAGCAGCATCCTTTACGATACAGAGGCTACCAGATATACCTGAATACGTATACACTGTTAATACAGTACACTGTGTACGAAAATACAAACTCTTGAATTATTGGGGGACTTTCCCGCGCGCCGATATTTCACCCCTTAAAAATATTTCAAGGCTAGGGGAGCTGGAGTTTGAGGGCGAAATTTGAGATCCCGCAGCCGCTGATTTCCGACACCTCAAAAAAACGTGACCAGGCTTGTACAACATCACATGTACATTGGTGCGGCGCGAAATTCCGTATTATTTACAGTACGTAGATTAGAAAAGAGTTAAAAGTTGTGAATTATAAGTACGATAGTAATAGATATAGATAGATATAGATAGATATAGATAGATATAGATAGATATATCGGGCCGCGGAAAAGAAAAATGTTTTCAGGTCGAAGTTACAGAGTACATACCGTACATATATAGGCCGCGGATACAGCCGCACCCCCTTGACATAATCACACTGTGGTAGATTACTAACACTCTCGCACCCTCTGTAAGCAAAATGTTAGCGTGGGGAATTCTGCACTACATACAGTGCAACTTTTCTGATATCCGAGATCAAAGACTCCATTTGCTCGCGATTTTTGAGTCAATTTACCAGTAAAAGCAGTAAAAACAGCAATATTAGACAACAATAAATACTTTACAGGCTTTAGATTTATGTTTCTGCTAAAAAATTTGATAATTAAGCTCTTTTTAATAACATTTTGACGTAAAATAGCAAAAATCATCATATTTTACACTTTTTTCATCATATTTTGCCTATTATCTTGTGATATTTTGTATTTTCTTACCTATTTAGGTAGTTTAATTTATAATTATATAGAATAATGCATTTCTATTCGATTTTAAGCCCAATTTGTGGGAATATCAAGCATGTAAACTAAAGAGGTGCCCGGTTTTTTGCAGATCAGGCATTTTTTTGGCTGTATAATTTCTGAGGCTTTTGTTCTTCAAGTTTGATATGTACAGCCGCACCCCCTTACGTAATCACTTTTCACTCCCCCTATACTGTACATACAAACTATTGCATGGGCGCCGGAACGATGGAATAGAAAATGAAATTATTCGGACTGACTTTAGAATATTTATTGCTTTGAGAAAATATATGTAAACATATATGTTTTATTTTAACGGGGGGATTTTTTTTTGTGCTATGCTGTGATGTTTTGCCTCCACTACTGTATAATTCTCTCGTGAGGTGAGGTGTCCTGGGCGGCGGATCTTCACACGACCTCACGGTGTAGAGCCTTAATCTGACCGCTGTAGAGGTCAAAGCCGGCTGCAAAGTTTTTTGCTGCACTGCGCGACAAGCGCACGGGAACAAATTGGAACAGTTGCACAGCGAAGTGCAGGATTCCTATAGTATATACTTACCCCAACATTTGCTTACAGATTAAGGCGCGAGAGTCTTAGTCATCCGCCACTGTGTGATTATGTCAAAAAGTGTGACTGTATGGCCTCTGGCTGACAGGTGCCTGCCTGCCTATCTGTACAGTACCATGTATATACTATAAAATGATGCCATATCGTACATGTGGTGTTGCAGTCGACAAACGTGTGTACGGGACTTCCTATTGATTTCGAAAGTTTCAAGACAAAAGCCACAAAAGACACGAAGCTCTTCAAGGATTGCCATTTTCAATATTTTACTATTGGACTTTGAATCATTTACGAGTAGAGACGCCATATCTCACCCTAAGTGCTCACTTAACCGCAATTGAATCTGGAGAGTTCGATTTTTCAGTGTACCTACTGCTTGGGAGTTTTGAAGCAGAAGATGATCGGATAGCAATTCTTAAATAACGGCAATACGAATGATAAGGTGGCGATGGACATGAACGGAGTTATAAATGATCATGTACCTGCTAATGCATACAGTGAAACTAATACTCACGAGCCTCTTCAAAATCCCGATTCTCATGATTATGTTGCTCGAGGTCAGCAATCCAGAACTGGATATGGAAACGCAACTGTTGATTCATATATTGCAGGCCAGCATTGGTCTTATTCATATGCGCATTCGAGGCAGTTTCACTCTCAATTTTTGCGACCGGGGCTCGATAGATGTCTTTCATACGACATAGCGCCTTATGTTGCTGCCCCAATGTCGACTTCTATTAATTGTATCGATCTTCCATCAAATATGCGATGGATTTTCACAGGAGGTCAAGATGGATATGTTCGAAAATTTGACTTTTACGCGTCTGTAAATGGGAAACTGCCTCTTACAGTAGCCCAAAAGCATCCTTTTTCGGACAGTATTACAAAGGCAGGTGTACTGCTCTCATACTGGGAAAACGATGCGCTACTTGAAGGTTTGTGCGAGCCTAACTTCATTAATTATTTTTGCGGCATGACTAATCAAAATGAGTAGGAAATATGCCAATTCAGAGCGAAAGTGTAATGCGAACGTCACCTGTCTATTCTCTAAGCGTTCAATCGCAGGATCTTTGGCTGTTATCTGGACTGGAGGTGAGTGATACCAAGTAAGTCAGTCAATTGAAACTTCTTTAACAACTTTCATAGAACGGATTGATCTGCATGCGAACAATCAGGCATTCGGAGGGCGAGATTACTGCACTTTTTAAAGGGCATAGATCCGCTGTGTCAGTTTTACGATTAAATCAAGACGAAACTTCAGTTTTGAGTGGCAGTTGGGATAAAACTGTAATGGAATGGGATCTTAATGTTGGCGCCGTGAATAGAAAGTACACAAATAATACAGGTCAAATAAGTAGTATATGCTGGCGTCCTAACGCAGGGTCAAGCTTGACGAGAACTCATTCCAAAAGAATTAAAAAGGACAGCAATGGTGATGAAGACGAGCCTTTACAAGATCATACAATCATTTCATCTCCTCAGGAGCCTGAAGATTCTGACTCTATGGACTCTCTCTTTGGTGACCAGGATGATGAAGATGATCACGCAGAAGATGATGAGATACCCATCAGTGGCATTGATTTCCAGTCGACTAGTGTGACAAACAATAGCCAGAACACTAGACAATCTATGGGCGACTCACCAGCTGAATACCAGAACTCAACGGACGTGGCTGTTGATCTGCAGCTGGCTGCACCAGATCGAGAAAAAGGCTCCTGTGCTTCGACAAATTTAGAAGCTGACACACATTCGGTGCTACGCGAGAAATCGTATGGACTTGGCGATACAACGGAATTCAGTCAAATCATTGATGAGACGCCGAAACCAGATCAGACTGACGAATCAAGCAATAATTCACGATCTATCATATCAACAGAGGAAGTCCCGCGTCCGTTAACCGTGCTTACACACCAGACCAGTGAAAGAGGTGTCAAATGGAATGCCCAAAATTTAGATCGGGATTCACCTGCCAGAGAAGAACAATCAACCAATATTTTCCTGGCTACTTCAATTAACGGTAAAGCTGTATTATGGGACAAACGGGTTGCGAAAGCTGTCGCGCACTGTGAACCTCCACCTGGAACACCACCATGGTGTACAAGTACTTGTTGGTCCCTGAATGGCGAGTCTGCATACTTTGGTCGAAGAAATGGAACAATTGATGAGTATTCAATTCATTCCCTGCTGTCTAAACCTTTAAGGACTCTTAAGCTTCCTGCCGGGTCGGGCCCAGTATCAAGTGTGACCCCAATGCCAAATGGGAGACACTTGATTTGTGCCTCATTTGACAACATTCGTTTGTATGACTTGCAGGCAGCTACAACATCAAGTGCCCACTCAATGCTGGCAGGTGTGACCAGTAAAGCCCCCTTCACAATTGTTCCTGGGCATCATGGAGGTACCATATCTGATATGCTAATTGATCCATCTGCGAAGTACTTAATTACTGCAGGGGGTAGCAGAGGCTGGGATGGCGCACCAACAGAAGTAATGCTTATATATGAGATAGAAGCTATGTGATATGGTCATGTAGTATTACATATGTTACTAACCACTCAAACAGCCTTAAGCTATTGGAGCTAGCCCAGCTCACTCCACTTCACTCCATAGGCTGCTGAGTGAGGAGGAAAGCTAGCACACATGGATAAATTATAAGCCAATGTTTGGAGATAAATAATTATACAGTAAATAAAAAGAATATATTACATTGTATATATTGGAAAACTATGGCTTACATTGTGTGATGTTTACTGTGAATATATTGGTTAAGACTACTTCTGTTGAAGTGCAACTCTGTTGCACTGTATGCACTCATCATTCAACTTGGGACATGAACTTGGGGGACCCTAACCCACATGAGCAGCTG
>JAJLTX010000138.1:0-11468 GCA_030568365.1 Myxozyma kluyveri
CCCCCCCCCCCCCCCCCCCCCCCCCCCGTTATCTCATTTCAAGTCGCGTGTCGCAGCCGATAAGTATATGAACGTATATAGGCAATTAGAAGTGGATCAATACATATATATTACATGCATTCATGCATGTTTGAAAGGTAGAAGCGTACAATACTGAGGAGTTGATGAATTCGACTGTCGCCAAATGTGGCAGACCCAGGTGGCAGGTATAGGCGCGGTTCATAGCGCTGATGACGCTTGCAGGGATGGCTCTTGGACTGCTGGATTCAATTTGAAGCGATTCTGATGTGTCTCGATGCGAGTTTGCAGACTTGCAGTAGCTGATGCGTGCACTTCTGACCGGCTGCGGATGGGATTGCGGACTTGAGAGCGCGGCGTTCTGCGAAATGAGGCAGCGCGATCTGTAAGCACCAGCCCTTAGCAAGACGCTCGAGGAACTTGAAAGAAAGGCCTGTGGTATATTGTAGCAAGTGTATAGATGTCAAGCGAGGCGCCATTCTAACCGAAATGAAAGGCCGTCGGTCTGTATAGAATATCTGACCACGCCGACATGACGAAAGATTGAAATGTACTCATGCGTTGGCTAATTGGTCGTCCCTGTACGCAGCACCTCTTAGTAGGCTCGGTTATCATTTCCGTGTTTGTCCTGTATACTTTACAGAGCTAGAATGCAGCTAGCTACTGTAGCCTGATCGATGAGTGTCGAGGATGTGCTTCATGTTGAATTTGCGGATGTTCCGTGTATACTCAGCACCGGCCATGTACTGAATTGTAGAGTGTTGCAGTGTACCTGGCTCGTTTTAGCTGGATTAAGAAACGTATTTCCAATTACAGTGCTGATTTGTCTGCACGGACAAATCGAGTCGCGTGTTAACAAGGCTCGTGCAAATCCTGTCCTCTACGCCTGATTTCTGGGCGCACTCAGCATAAACCGCCTTAATGAACTTCTTATGCAGGTCTTCATCGCCTGCAGTAACCTAGCTCGCCACTCAGCGCCCCACAAGACCGGCCGCAGCGCCTTTTGAAGAATGTAAACGCGCGCGCGGAAAAAGAGTATCAAGCTCGAGCTCCATGAGTCAATAATACTTAGGCTCTGGTAATTAGGACTGTAATTAGCGTGGTTCTGGACTTGCGCGGCTGGCGGTTAGTGCGTGCGCGCGCCGGGAGGTCGGAGCGCTTTGATCTTCGCGGGCTGCTGCGATGGAACGAGTTTTCACAGCGAGATCCTGGTGCGGACTCGAGCTCCTGCAGTGGCTGTCCAGGGCGAGATGGTGGTCGTGGTAGCCCGTGACATGACGCAGTGGCTGAGCCCGTGAAGATCTCTATTGAATTAGCACTCGGGGCTCGCGCAAAATCGAAGGAACACAAATTTGACACAAACCGGTCGGTTAAGCGGTGGTGAAATTAAAATTCTGCTCGAAAGAGAAGCTGCCGAGCCGCAAGGCACGCCTTGGGCTGCTGCTCGCACGTGATGCGAGTCTGGTCGGCAGCGACTGGGCTCGACGAGGAAGATTTTCGCGCGAGGCGACCGATTCAATGATTCATTCGGCCCTTAAAGGCTTTCTAGTCGTCTTGGTCAGATATCCTGAGCTCCGAGTAGATCAATTACAGTAGCGCAAATTGTATGGTGAAACTGCACTCCCGTGTGACTTGCAAGGCTGCTGTGATCGCCCGTCAACTAGACCATCGCCACTATAATTTAGATACAGTAGACAGTCCCTGGTACGTTATACAGTACTGTATATGGAGGCATTCTTTGGCGCCGGCCCTAAAGCCATCAGAAAAGTACGACTCGACTGCTTTGGTAAAACAAGCTAAGGTGAAGCTAAGTAAGCGGCCGTTTAAAACATTACGTACAGCACATCCGGTCCATCATTTCGCGGCCTATGGGCATCCGGTGAGTTGCTCTTTCTGGAAGTGCTACAATTACATGCTTTTAATGATAGTATACAGTAGCGGCCGTGTCGATTCCTCGATACCGAGCTCAACATGAAGTATAGTAGGGCTTTTATAGGGCTTTGCGTTTGTGATGGCGCGGCTGAAGCCACCAAACTCAGCTTTATTGTTGATCTTCCCGCTTAGACGGCTTCTCAGTCCTCGTCTGTCCAAACTTACTGATCACCGACTTTCCAGTTTTCACAAGGCATTTGCGTATACTTGCGCTTGTAGGGTCAACCAAGACTATTTTTCCATTAGTGTACGCGAGTGCGAGGTACAGTACAAACTTACACGTGAAAATGAGTACCGGAAATGTGGTCCTCGAGACTTCAATGGTACGTATTGATGACAGCGTTAACTTCTACTTCAGTGACACTGACGATTATAGGGGCCAATCACTATCGAGCTGTACCATCAACATGCTCCAAAGGTACGAGTGGATAAGCCTCGTTGTCCGGATGCATGAGCCGAAAGTTAATAGATCAGTAAAGACGTGCAGGAACTTTTACGAGTTAGCTAGGCGCGGTTACTACAATGGTACAATCGTATGTATATTCTCGAAGTTGCTATGAATGTGCATGTTGTAACTAATCTTCATTTTGTTAAAGTTCCATCGAATAATTCCAGTATGTTTGACCGAACAATAGTCCGCATTCTGTTCCAAATACTAACGTGGATTATCTACAGGATTTTATGATCCAAGGTGGTGATCCAACAGGCACAGGTCGAGGAGGTGAATCAATCTATGGAGCTAAATTTGAAGATGAAATAAACCCAGGTTTGAGACATGTTGGTGCAGGTATCTTAAGTATGGCAAATAGTGGTCCAAATACCAATGGATCGCAGGTATGTTAATTTTTATTTGAATTGTTGAAATGATAAATATTAATGCAGTTTGGTGATAATAGTTCTTCATTACATTGGCTCCAACAGACTGGTTAGATGGTAAACATGCAATTTTTGGAAGAGTTAGTGAGGGATTACAAACTGTGCAGAGGATTGCAATGGTTAGAACAGGTGCTGCTGATCGACCGGTTGAGGACGTCAAGATTTTAAGAGCAGTTGCTCTATGATTGCAATATTAGTTTTACAAGGTATTTGGCGGTAATTGGGCTACAGTAGTTTGTATATAGTTGGACACAGTAATCTGTGTATGTCAGTTCATTAATGTCATTTCTTATCAATCTTATGTACAGCCATATTTACAACAGCAGCATCACCTCCCTATATACATTCCGCAAACATTCAACAAACATCCATAATAAACTCAAGATGCAGTATCGTCATTTCCAGTACCTAACCTATTCTCCGACTTTTCTGAAAAAGTCAAATACTCTCTTCCAGCACCAATCGGGAATCTTTTTTGTCCTCCACAGATTTTACAAGTATGAGTTAATACATCGGCATGAGGAACTTGATCATTCGATGAATTCTCAATTGAAATTGAACATGTTGTACCTGATACAAGAACTGTATTGCAGCGTTTGCAAATTACTCGTTTGATTGTTGGATCTCTGTAGATTATTAGTTAAGCATTCAATTAACAAAATGAGAACCGTAAGACGTACATTCGTATAACACTCTTTCGCGCAACTGCCTTCATCTGTGACGCATAATATCTAGCCAAAGGAGCAGCTGCACTTGTATATTTACTTGAATCTTCAACGTTGTTTATCTTTTCGTTTGATTTATTGGTTGGCTTCTGTGCAGATATTACAGCCATGAGTTGTGATGCTTGATGTAAGAACGACGCACGAAGATACTGATCGCGGCTCTTGACTGTGATCTTTGATGCCGCAGGAGCATTTCCACCGACTCTCTGCTTCTTCTGCTTACTTGCTTTTGCCATTTGCTACCGATCCATTGTCTTTGCTGCATACAGAACGTGTATAACATATAGAGCATGGTCGATGAGATGCAAACGATAGAAATTGTGCGGTGAAGAAAATGTCAGCAGACCAAGGGAAAGCGGGTGTGGTACTGCAGTTTTGAGCACGCGGATTTTGCATCACAGTCCTGGCCGGATTTGCTGGGTGGACCTTTCTTTCTCCTGGATCACCGGCTGCGCCAGAATCCATCCATCATCTCGACCACGAATCACCACAACCATGGCCGATCAAGCAGAAGAAGAACTTCTCGACTACTCCGATAGCGAAGACGTCGTCGCCCCCGCTGCAGTTGCTCCCGTTGCTGACGCTGCCGGCGCTGATGCCAAGGACGAGAATGGTGACAAGAAGGGATCGTATGTAGGAATCCATTCGACTGGTTTCCGTGACTTCTTGCTCAAGCCTGAATTACTTCGTGCAATCGTTGACTGCGGTTTTGAGCATCCTTCTGAGGGTTAGTCTGACTTTTATTCACTTGTGTTGGCGTTTTTGGGCTGCGTTGCCTGGTCTCAGTCAAGCATCCTTACGTCTGTGGCGAATCATCAGAGCATCTATCTGTCGCCTTAATCATCGACTCGCCATCACTGTCGACCATCAAACATCAAATCACAATCGATCATCGCTGTCAAGTCACTATCGAAATGAATGAAAGAAATCATCAGATTTGTCAATATTTTGTTTGTATTATTGAAGGGACAGCGTGTCATAAAGTTTTATGCTCCTTTTGTATCATGTTTTTCATTATTGTTGTTGTGTGCTGTGTGGTGATTGTTGTTATATTGTTCTATTGCACTTATGCAGATTACTGCAGTGCAGTCTCGCGAGTCATGGATTCATGGCGCTATACAGTAACCGTTGTTACTTCCGATATTGCAACAGCAGTGTATACTCAGTTGACGAAGATCGAGGTAGCGAGGATGAGATTTGTTAGTTGCGACTACTCGATGGACCGTACAACGTCTAGGACTACGTTTAGGACTACGTCTACGCGTCGTGTGATTTGGATAGATTTGATATGACTCTTCGTCGGCCGATGCGACGAGTAAGGATGTGATGACTACGGCTATCAACGCACGCAACCAAAGCGCCGACACAATATATTTAAAACGGTTTCTTTTCTCTAACATTCAACAGTCCAACAAGTATGTATTCCTCAATCGATTCTCGGCACCGATGTTCTTTGCCAAGCCAAATCTGGCCTTGGTAAGACTGCAGTTTTCGTTCTCTCAACTCTTCAACAACTTGATCCTGTTCCTGGTGAAGTTTCAGTCGTTGTCATGTGTCATACTCGTGAACTTGCATATCAGATTAGAAATGAATATGCTAGATTCTCAAAGTATATGCCTGATGTTCGTACTTCTGTATTCTATGGTGGTACTTCCATTCAAAAGGATGTTGAGATCATTAAGAATAAGGAAACTAGCCCACACGTTATTGTCGCCACACCAGGTCGTCTTAATGCACTTGTCAGAGAGAAACATCTTAGATTAAGTAATGTCAAAGTGTTTGTTCTTGATGAGTGTGATAAGATGCTTGATACAGTTGATATGCGTCGTGATGTTCAAGAGATTTTCCGAGCTACTCCACATCAGAAACAGGTTATGATGTTTTCAGCAACTTTGAGTCAGGAAATTCGTCCTATTTGCAAGAAGTTTATGCAGAATGTGAGTTATATTTTATTTATTATTTATGTTTGTGAAGTTTGCTAACACGATTATAGCCACTTGAAATTTATGTTGACGATGAAACCAAACTTACACTTCACGGTCTTCAACAATATTACCTAAAACTTGATGAGAATGAAAAGAATCGCAGATTGAATGATTTGCTTGATACATTAGAATTCAACCAAGTTATTATTTTTGTTCGATCAACACAGCGTGCAAATCAACTTAATAAATTACTTGTTGAATGTAATTTCCCAAGTATTGCAGTTCATAGTGGAATTCCACAAGAGGAACGTATTGCAAGATTCAAATCTTTTAAAGAGTTCAATAAGCGTATTTGCGTCGCAACTGATGTTTTTGGAAGAGGTATTGACATTGAAAGAATTAATTTAGCTATCAATTATGATTTGCCTTCCGATGCTGATTCTTATTTACATCGTGTTGGTAGAGCTGGTAGATTTGGTACAAAAGGTTTAGCTATTTCGTTTGTTAGTTCAAAAGAAGATGCCGAAGTATTGGATAAAATCCAAGAAAGATTCGAAGTTAATATCGCTGCGTTTCCTGAGGATGGTGTTGATCCTGCTACATATATGAATACTTAGGCGATATGTTATGTATTTAATAATATGTTGATTAGGTATACGTTATGTTATAACGTATCTGTGAAATGTGACGTGATGTGCTATTTGATCTATTTACTATTTGTACTTTGTTTTGTGCGTTTATTCTGCTTTTTTTGTTTGTATTTTTATAACAATTCAATTAAAAAAAGTGCCTGTCCTTTGATAAAACTTTACTAAACGCCATATCATACACCATAACTTACATACTAAACAATTCAAACTTAATTACCTCATTGATTTAACATCTCTTCAACAGTAGGTGCTTTATAAACAGTCCAACCACCTAAACCGTACCAAATTAAACCCGCTCTAATTTCAGTAGCACATTCACTACCAACTTGCCACAATAGTCTATGAACACCATCAATTCCAGCAAATTTATCTTTTAACCATTCATTAATTTCTTCTAATGAAGAAACCCATTTATGCATAATCTCAGAACTTACACCTAAACTATTAAATGAATCCATAAATCTTGCTATTGTAATATGTGCACTTGGATATTGATATCTACTTGTTACTTTAAACTTTGCTTTATTTGTAAATGAATCATATAAATCAGATCTATAATGATGATATGAATACCATTCCGACTCGTCTGTTGGTTCTTCTTTTCCAATTACATCTGTAGGCAAGAATGATAAAGCAATTGCATTTGGATCAATTGAAATTTGTGGATAAACTAATGCCGGTGCTGGAATATGCGGTTCCATAACTTCAGGTAATTTATCTTGTAGATGTTTTAACCCGTTGTCAACAATTGATCGTGTGGTTGAATGTAAAACTTCTAATGTTGTCATGTGGAGATTTGCTGGTGGTGCTAGCCATAATAAATCATGTATGGTTGAAGCAAGTGGTGTACTTCGAGCAAGCAAATCAGCAGTTCGTAGTCTTTCACGCTCATGATCAGTAGATCGAGCAGCACACGCAGGTTCTCTTTCTCCACATAATGCTTCTATTATATCATCATTGATACTCTCATTACCAAATTTCTCATGATTAACTTCCATTGCAGCTTTAATCAATGCTTGCACAAGTCTCCTTTGAACTTCTTTAACTAGATTTCTAACATGAGAAGGTGGTCTTGCGACTAGTGAAATACAATTTCTTGGATCGTATTCTAAATGAGCACCGTCTAAAACTAAATTGCGTAATATATCATCTGGATTAACATCTCCATCTATCAGCATTTGAGTTGCGCATCTTGCATTTCTTTGAACTCTGTGAGTTTCGTATGCAGCGCGTAATGCCCGTGGTGTCGGGTGAGCTGCGATGAATCTGGAGTAAACGTTTTCGGATTCGGACTGTGATTGTGATTGTGATGACGGCGATTCCAGTGACTGTCGCGTTGAAAGCGAATGAGATTGACGCAACGCCGTTCTCGACGACTCCGACGGCGACGACATTCTCAGAGAACAATCGTCTGCGCGTAAAAGCATTCCTTGTTTACTGCAGATATCTTGTTGCTGATATCAGTGATGCGATGTCGTGATGAGACGAAAGAGGAACAGAGGCGCGTGCGGCAACGCAGCCATTTTAACCTATTTGACTGCAGTTTAAGGTTGGCCCTACACCGCATGCGGCGCGCTGACATTGTGTATAAGCTGCTTGTACTAATATTGTCAAACTCCCAATCGGGACAATGGTCAGATCATTCGATTTCTTGCGCCACTTTACAAAAGTAGCACTTAAAGTAGCCCGAGCATAAATACTCGCTTCTCCCACTTCTTACAGCATGACTCTTTTTTTCCACAGACTAATTGCATTGCAAAAACATTCAAAATGGTAAATAATTCATTTCCTCCTCTTATACTATATCCACAATACTAATGTGTAATGTATAACAGGATGAAAGCGCGCCAGCATATGTCATCGCAGTTCTCTGCATGGTTGGGGGGTCAATGGGATATTTACGTAAAGGATCGATTTACTCTGCAATTGGTGGATATAGTATTGGTATTTTATTTGTTATTGCAGGTGCGTACTTTTATACTCAGTTTAACTTTATTGAATCATCTAATATGATTACTTAACAGCGTGTAAAATGAGACTTAATAGACGGAAGGGCTTACTCTATGCTTTCGCAGCAGGTGTCGTATGTCTTCTTTACTTCATATTACATAATTAATCTAGTTCAAATGACTAACGATATTAAATAGGTGCTCATGTCGGCAAGTTTACCACGTGCAATTAAAGTTAAGAAACCAGTTCCAGTAGGATTATTGACCATGGGGATGGGTTCAACATTATATTATGGCAGTCGATATTACGCTGTTAAACACTTTAAAAGCTATTGAGCTTGTTCATGCAGCTTAATGGCTTACAACACGCCTACTGCTGTGTATATAATTAGATCATGAGTATGAATTAGTGAAACGACAGACCGAACAATACAGTTAATACTACCATACAACCATCAAATCTACTCTCGATCAGCTCTGAAATGCGTTCTTACAGTTCCAATCACCCTATTCTGAATAACTAATTCAGCTCTTAATTCACTTCCTCCATCGTAAGTCATTCGAATCGTAAAGTAAATTCTGTAATATTCTTTATCATCAGCTGCTCTAAATTTTTCAAACAACGAAGTGTCCGCTGATGTTAGATCTGATGTTAGTACTGTTAATTCGCGCATTTGTGGGTCTGTTGTCATGTATGGAATATCATCTGCGTCTGTGTAGAATAACCTATCCTCGAATTCAAGCGGTTGGCCAACTTCAATTTGTCTAAAGAACCTTCGATCGATCGCATGTCCAATGACTAGTCGATCTCCCTTTTTAATGAGTGGTGATGACACAAATCGACACATTGATCTTCCATCTGGTTTCGTGAGGCGATATTCAGGTGGATCGATGCCTTCTCTAAACGCAGCCTGCACAGGTAAAACGTAACTTCCACGAGCAACCCGAGACGATACAAAGTGATCATCGATACCAGTTAACACGGCGCCCTTGACAACGACGGAAATAGAGTCAGTCGCACGACGAACGGTGTAGCGAGGTGGCAACCGCCGACTAACTTCCTTGAACAGGTACTCAGAGTCCGAGAAACCGCCGACCATGACTATTGAGTGGAGTTTGAGATCGCGGGTCTCGACGTCGCCAATTTGATCAGTGACGAGTGAGACGATTCGCGAGACGGCAGGCTCGAATAGTTGACAGATTGTCTCCTTTGAGAATTTCATGTATCCACCTTCAAGCTGGATCTCTTGCAAATCGAGCTCGAGGCCAATGTCGATTTGCGCCTCGTTGGTGCCGTCGAAGGTGTTTTTGATGGGCTCAAAGTCCTTGAGCAGCCAGTCCCTGATCCGGTAGATTGTGCGCGGTGACTGGGCAAACTTCTCGGTGAGCACGCGCAGTCTCGCTTCGATGACTTGGTTGAATGCCCCGTCGACGGTGCTGCCACCGCAGAGATCGCCGGTGCCGGCGGTACACTCGCGCACGGTCAGCGGCTCGCGCTTCTCGACCTGATATGCAATGAGATCGACGGTGCCGCCGCCGCAGTCGACGATAAGAAAGACGTCGTTCTCGGGCACGTCGAGGTAGCCCTTGTGGGCGCAGTAGAGGGCCGCGGCCTCGGGCTCGGTGGTGAGAGTCAGGCGCTCGACGTCGGTGGGCGAGGCCGAGGCCGAGGCGGGGACGAACCCAGCCTGCAGAGCAGCCAGGCGAGTTGCAGCCTTGCCGCCGTCGTCCCAGATGGCGGGCACGGTGAGGAAGTAGTGGATGTCGTCCTTGAGCACGGCGTACTGGTCCGGGATCATCTCGGAGAGGGCCTTGACGATGGAGGCGCGCATCATGCGCAGATAGTCTGCCGCGACGTCGCCGGCGGTCTTGCCCGGAGGCAGGGGCGGCAGGTTGCGCACGTCGAGGTATCTGCGGCGGTTCTGCTGCAGACGCAGCTTGAACCACGAGACTCTCATGTAGACGAACGGGCGCAGGTCGTTGGGCTGGGCGATGAGGTCTGCGGGAGCCTCGGCGCCCCAGCCGGCCAGCTCGACTTCGCCGGGCTCGCCGGGCTTGGGCACGCGGTAGTAGACCGTCGTGGGGACCTTGAAGGCGGTGCGGTTGCCGATGCCGGGCCAGCGGCCGACGGAGTGCTGCTGGGTCGCGTCCTTGTGGCGGCCATTGACGTAGGCGACTGAATTTGCGATTGGTGCCTTGTTAGCGGTTGTGCTCGATGGCTGCGTGGGGTATATAGACCGGGGCGGAGGAGGAGGAGAACTCACAGGACGCGGCAGATCCCGTGGTGCCAAAGTCGATGCCGACGATGAGCGCGTCCTTTGCGGGCAGCGGCTCGCGCGAGCGCGCGGAGGACGCGGTCGAGACCGACGGACGGTCCGGGTGCTCCAGCGGCTTGGGGATGGACGCGGTGGACGCGAAGGACGAGGAGCGGTGGGAGAGCGGCGGCGGCGGCGGCGCACCGTAACTCGACGGCGAGGCAGGCGATGCCATTGGCGGGCCGCGCGTCTGCGAGGTCGCTGACTGGGCCATTGACTGGGCCATTGACTGGGCTGTCGAGGAGCGCACCGTGGCGGGCGGCGCATGGCTGTGGTTGCCCGGCGCGGACTGCGGGGCCGGGTGGATGACGCGGAACGACTGCGAGCGGCGGCGGTCGCGCTTCGAGAAGATGCTCGCGAGGCCCATTTTGGGTGGCGGTGAGGAGAGAGGCGACAGAGAGGCGACAGAGAGGCGACAGAGCAGACGAGAGGACGAGCGCAAGCAGATATCAGCAGGGCCGAGTACTAGTACTCGGGCGGCGCGCGTACGCAGGAGACTGAGAGCGGGAACGCGCAGGCAGCAGACAGCAGATATTGGGCAGCAAACAGAGCGTGGCTCCAGTCAGCAGAGCTATCGTGCGCGTGGAGCCACCGAGGCCCTTCCGTTAGAGAACATCTGCGCAGTCGACAGAGCCCATTGTGCTGTGCTGTGCTGGGTTGTGCTCGTCTCGTCTCTGTTCTGTGCCGGACTGTTCGTCGCTCAAAGCGCGTACGATACAGCACTCTTTGTTCTGCTCGCTGCAGCTGTTCTTCTGTACGCCCGCGCCGCCGAGTTCCGTCGTGAAAGTCGTGGAAGTCGTGAAAGTGCAACTACCATCGACAGCTTTTGATAAAGTGCTCTGAATGCTGCGATAGGGCTTTGCCTCCGTCTACGTAACAGAATAGCAACAAACCACAGCATGTAGATTTAATTAATTATAGTATTACACCGGGTTGGTAGTAGCAAAGCACACTGCAGCAATGTGTAGCAATTAAGAATCTTGAAGTGCACTATCAAAGGAATATAGCCTGGTTTGCAGCTCGATTTCAAACAGCTTTTTACCATGCGGTTGCTCGCTCAATTCTGCTATCATATCTG
>JAJLTX010000139.1:0-10563 GCA_030568365.1 Myxozyma kluyveri
TATTTGAATATCTGATGTGGTGGGGGAGAAATTCGGTTCTGAGTGCGGGTCAAAACTCGGCGAATCCGTTGTATGATTTGGTTTGCGCGGCACTGTAATTGTGCACAAAATTCCTAATATGTAGCAAAATCAGTTTTCTGTAACATTGCATCGCCACAGTCAGTATCCAGCCTTTGGCAAATCCAGTTACGGCGGTGGCCTCAAATAAACATCCTTGGCATCATCGAGCTCTTCGAGGTCGCGAAACAGTGGAGTGACGTCGATCGGTGCTGGAATACGCGGCGGCTGTATTATTGCTGGGAGCGCCGCGACCCGCGAGAATGACGGGGTGACGGCGTTGGTGATCGGCGGCTCTGTGCTCTGTGCGACCGCGCACAAACAATTGAAGCCCGTGCCGCACCAATTTAAGCGTCCCGAAAGCAGGAAATCTTGTAGTCCACAGCGCCTCTTGCTCGTTTTCCACTCACAGCAGTAAATCTGCAGACGAATAAGAGGTTCATAAACTCACGATCGTGATGCAGCCGCATGTGGTGTATGTGTCGCTAACTGGACCGCGGGTGATGGCTAGCTGAGCGAGTGCCATTCTCAGTCCCGACGGAAGAAGAGAAGCAGCCAAATATCAACACAGGAACCGACGCTCCAACGGTCCGGCGGGATCGCCTCCACCGACAAACCTTGTTGCAGAATTGTTTCGGCGGTTACTATATCATGGTTCTGCGCAGTTCTCAGTTCGCGACAGCTGCGGGGTGGTGTGCCGACTGTTGAGTGCTGTGCTGCTGCCCCGCGTGCTGCCTGAGGCGCGCGGCAGGGCCCTCCTCGGTGACTTCTCCAGACACTCCGCCCCCTCCCCACACGCCTCCCCAGTCCCCGCAGTCCCGCACCGACGGGTTGTCTTCCGTGTCTATATAAGACCTCTTTCCCCGCCTCCTTTGTCTCCGCGTTCTCTCCTCATCAAAGACAACAGCGCCACTCTTCACCATGAGCGTCAAGCAATTCTTCATGTCGCGCCTCAGCGCCAAAGACAGCCAGGTATCAAGCGCTGCCGGTCTCACCACTCGTCAGTCCATCCTGCCTATCGCTCTCGTCACTATTCTTTTCTTTCTCTGGGTATGTACTCACTTCGTGACGTATTCATTATTGCTCGACGCCAAACTAATTCTCTACAGGGATTTGCTTACGGTCTTCTTGATGTGCTCAACAAGCACTTCCAAGAGTCACTCAATGTTTCGCGTGCTCGTTCAGCTGGTCTGCAAGGCGCGTATTTCGGTGCTTACCCTGCTGCTTCCCTGACCTTTGCAGGTTATGTCTTGCGCAGGTTTGGTTACAAGGCCACTTTCATTCTTGGACTTGCACTCTACGGCCTTGGTGCTCTTCTCTTCATTCCTGCCGCACAGGCTCGCTCCTTCGGTGGCTTCTGCGGTGCCACGTTTGTCATTGGTCTTGGTCTTGGCTCGCTCGAAAGTGCTGCCAATCCATACCTCGCTGTTTGCGGTCCTCCTCGTTACTCCGAGCTCCGTATCAATATTGCTCAGGCTTTCCAGGCCATTGGCTCTGTTGTCGCTCCTGTTCTTGCTTCGCACACTTTCTTTACAGAGGGCAGTGGCGACTCGCTCGATTCTGTCAAATGGGTCTACATTGGCATTGCAATCTTTGTTTATGCTCTTTCAATTGTCTTCTTCTTCGTTCCAATTCCTGAGATCACCGACGCAGATATGGCGACACAAATGGTTGCAACCCAAGAGGAAGCCGAAGACAAGCCAATCTGGAAGCACTATGCTCTCTTCTGGGCTACTGCTGCACAGTTTTTCTATGTTGCCGGACAAGTTGGTGTTGCAGGCTACTTCATTAACTACGTCACCGATGTCCGTCCTGGAACTTCCAACGCAGACGGTTCCAATTTCCTCGCTGTTGCTCAGACCTGCTTCGCTGTTGGTCGCTTTGCCGGATCTGGTGTCATGCGCTTAATTCGACCGCGGTTGGCTCTTCTCATCTACATTTGTGGATGTATTGTATGCGGCTCTCTCGCCACTGGTCTCCGTGGTGACGTTGGAATGGCCTTCCTGATGGTCACAATGTTCTTCGAATCCATTTGCTTCCCAACCACATTTGCACTTGGTTTACGTGGTCTCGGTCGTCATACCAAACTTGGCTCTTCATTCCTTGTGTCTGCTACCGTCGGCGGTGCAGTTGGACCACCAATTCTTGGAGCAGTAGCTGATGCATTCAACAACACTGGTCACGCTATGATGATTCCAGTTATTCTTTTTGCTATCGCATCAACATTTGCATTTGCATGTAACGTAGTCAAGCCAATGCGCAAGACGATTGACGAGTTTCATGAGTCGGATGTTGGTATTGCACCACCCGTTGATAAAGATGACGTTGCGATGGAGAAGCAAGCCGTCGAGATGGTCGAAGGAAAGGCTAGCGAGACCCGTGTTTGATAGATTTGCTGTACATTACTGTTTTGGTTGCATTTTTGGTTGTTTTTTTGGGATGTATGATGGATTCAGATAGAAAAAGAGTTCTAGATTATTTGTATCGACCAGTATACACGTGGCCTGTAGTCTGTATATTCACGAGAGAAGTAGTTCAGCAGCTGACAACCTGCGAAGGACTGTAAACAATCTCTTGGCAGCAAGAATTACGAGATGGGTGGCAGCCGCATGGCAGTGGATCCGGCGGAAACACGCTAAAACGGGATGAAATTACGCGCCGGCTGTAAGCGCCGTGCCGCTAAAATTTGTTTCCGCCGGATGTCCCCTTAACTGAAGCGCGCTCATATGCTCCCAAGTGCCAAGTCCCAACAACTCCAGCAGATCTCGGTGCAATGTGCGGACAAATAATCTCTTCACTTCGCCAAGACAAATCGCAGGTGGGCGGAGGGGGGTGATACTTCTGGCACGTCGGCGATGGCGATTCTACAGTATAATGTGTTTCTGCAAGGCCGCAACTTCTACAGTAGCTTGGCCGCACTTAGCTCTGCTTCAACATAACGACACGCTCAGGATTCCGTCGGGCAAAATAAACACTGTGAATTTGAGAAAAATGCCTACGGACCACGAATCTCTTATACCGAAATACTTAGGAAGCAGGTGAACATTTATGTAGAGTTCTGCGGATATATATATATGAATGCAAGCTTGATGCGATAAATGCATGGCGTCACGTCGGCTGACCGGAGTGCACTTGATGAGTCGTAGTCCGCAGAGCGACCAGATCGCAACGATCGGCTCATTCGACACAATTGCAGGCCTTCCACGTATCATTTATCTGTTTAATATTTCTTCAAAAATTGAGGCCAATTCAACGAGGTCAGCTGAGCTCTTAAGCTACAGTACATATGAGCACGTCCGGCAAGACACCATGAGCAGTGAAGAAAAGAACATCTGTGTGCGTTCTGTCCGATTTGGAGGTCGGTCCGGCTGCTGAACAGAGTATTTTTGTATATTAAGCGCGGCCGTTTGGCAGAGCGAGGATCGAAGTGTCAACAGCGCCACCGCGGAACACCATTAAAAGCTGTGAGCTGCAAGCAAGAACCCCGCACTCGCCACTCGCCGCTCGCCAGTTTGGTCGAGCTGAACTGGGCTGCTCAATTGCTCGCACGCATTTGCTGCGGACATCGTCTGCTCTATACTACTCTGTTGAACGAACCTGAGAGCGGATGTGATGATACGAACTGTAAAGTGGGTGTAAGGCGGCAGGAATAGGGCTCGCGCGATTGGTCGACGCGTTTGTGTAGCGTCGCACAACTCCATGCAGTACTCAGCAAGCCCTATCATATCTTTGGTTGCTATCGGGCCTGCCCTGCGCATTTTCACAGCACTCTCTATATAACATCTGTGCTTGCACGTTGCACTTTGCAGGCCTGAAGCTCCCACACTGCCACACACGCCCCTGGCCAAATGGTCCTCCGAAGCGTCGGCTTCCACCGGTTCCCCGGCTCTGGCTGCGCCGTGCGTCTGCCTGTCGAGGCTGTCCTATAGCCGTCGCTTCCTCGTCTCCTCCGTCGTCCTGTGCCACCCGTTTCCTGCTTTCTTTCGGTTTCTCTTCCATACTCACTTCGCTTTTGCTGCGTCACCATCCAGTTGTCCTCGTCGGCCCTGTTTGTAGTTCTTGCAGCGATGGCAAGCAGTGGAGTCATCTCCGTGCAGCAGCAGCTGCAGCAGGCGATTGTTCTTGGTGGCGGGACCAACGGCACTGTTTTGAACAGCACGACAGACACAACAAACCACCTGCGCAAACGAAAGCGCATCAAACGAGCATGCGACCAATGCAGCATATCCCGTACTCGCTGCGATGGTCTTGAGCCTTGGTATGTTCTACTTCTTCGCTTCCTGTTTCTAAAAACTCATTACTAACTCTTTCAGTTCACATTGTGTAGGTACGTGTACTGACTATCTTTTCGTCCTTGCCAGCTCGATCGTTGACTCGTCTTCTTGAGCCCCACAGAGTATGCACGCGCGTGTCGATACACGCGTGAGCAGAAGAAACGCGGTCGTAATCCTAGTCGAGCTAATGACACCTTACTGACTCCAATCATCAATGCCGATGGCAGTACCAATACTGCCAATCAGTTTCCGGCGACTTCTGCGATTGCAGATGCAGCTTTAGCAGACCCAGTTGGGCCGACTGAGCCATCTTTGGAACTTGAAGATATTCACTCGTTAAGAAGCGTGCTGTTCAAGGATATGGCATCGTATCCAGAGTTCGTACTGCAACCCGGTGAAGATCTCGATCTGTCCTCGCCGCAATTCACAATTCACACACAACATCAAGACCTTCCTGAGCTGGTGGCTCACGACATAATTGGTCATGGTGTTAGTGGCAGCCCATCTTCTGATTCTCACTCTCTCGGAAGTTCTCGCAAAGATGCTGCAAGTGTTGATACTAACATTTCTCCGGACATTTCAGATCATTCAAGACTTGATCATCGACGCGATGATTTTAATAGCTACGACAGCAAAAATGGTCATTCAAATCCCTCCAGAAGATACGATCATGTTCCAATTCCTCGAATCTCATTGCCACAACGACATCTTTCTTGCCCGTATCCTGTTCTTATTCCAGCACTACCATATATTGAAGGTGTTTTGCCTGTTTCAGTTGCTTGCAGTTTATTAGAACATTTTTTTATCAGCTCACATGAGACTTCCGTGGAGATTGGATCACCATTTGTTCTGACTCAAATATTCCGCAAACAATCTGTTCTTCATCCAACTTCTCCTCGACCTACAACTCCGGCTCTATTAGTAACTGTTTTATGGGTCACGGCACAAACTTCATCTTTGCAGCTATTTCATGCATCTTCAAATCGTTCACACATCTGCAAACGTCTATTTCAAACAATTTTGAATCTTCTTCGACCAATATTACCACGTCTTGGTCCAACAAGTGATTTTGTTGATAATCATGGAAATACAATGCTGGTTCCATTAGAAGATGAAGAGAATGATAAAGGTGGCACAATTACAGGCGATGAAGGTGTTTTTACTCCAACTTCATATAGGTATGGTGGGTCAAGTGATGTTAAATACGATACTGAGTCTGTTAGTGAGGCTACATATTTATCTACAGCTGAAGTGTATAGTAGCCGTACACGACGAATTAATAGAGGAAATTATAATGCTAGATTTGATGGATTGATTTCAATGTTATTGATCACTACAACTGTTTCTGGTGGAGAACCAAAAAGAGATGTGCTAAAATGGTTTTCACCAGCGGTTGATCTTGCACGAGATTTGAAATTAAATCAAGAAATTGTATCATTTGGACAACATGGAGCAGAAAATCATAATATTCCAGTAAATTATTATCTAGAAGATTTAAGTGAAGAAGCAAAAGAAGAACGAAGAAGAGCTTGGTGGCTATTATATATTTTAGATCGACATCTTGCTCTTTGTTTTAATTTTCAATTACGTATTCTTGATAACGAATGCCGCGTTTTCGTTCCACTTTCTGAAGCTATTTGGCAACAGGGATCAGCTACAACGGTAATTGAACAAGCTATTGAACGCCGCGAACGTGCTACTATTGGTATGGTATTGCGAGTAACTGGATGTGGATTTTTTGAACATTTCTTACCGCTAATGGCAATTCTCGGTGATATTATTGAGTTACATCATCGAGGATTTCATCCACGACTAAGTGATAGATTTGGAGAAGATGAAGATTATGATACACATGGAGTTCGAGTTATAGAGAACGAAATTAGAGAATTTGAAGCTTCACTGGCAAAATTAAAACCAAATGCAGTTTGGTCAAAGCATACTGTGCATTTAGTAACTGTTTATGATCGATATATTATCAATACGTATTACATTCTGCTTCATGGAAAATGGGATCCAATTACAATGATGGATGATGCAACCTCTCGACTTAAAACTGCATATATTGTTGAATGTATTAATCGAGCGATAGACGCGGCAAATGCAGCATCTCAGATCCTTAAACTTGATCCAGAAATGCGATTTGCACCATATTTAATTGGGATTTATTTATTACATGGTAGTTTACCTTTTTTATTATGTACAGATGGTAGTAAAGGAAATGGTACAAATGCAGTATTTGATCAGGCATGTGAAACAATGATTAGAGCATTTGAAGCTTGTGTTGCTACATTAGATACAGAATATCAACGGAATTTTAGGTCGGTTTTAAGATCTTCTTTACAAGGTAATAATCCTGTCGAAGTTGATAGACGAAGAAGAACTTTACATTTATATAGATGGATTGGAGAAGGTCATGGACTTATGGTTTAGATTTATATTTATTAATTGTATAATAGTAATGATAATGTATTGATGATTAAATGACAACTAAAAAACTTACAAACCCTTCCAGTAGAATGTTTCAGGAATAGAAAAGCTATCAGTTGCTAAGATATTATCACTTGAATTACCAACCATAACTTCATAAGTATCAGCTTCAGCAATCCAGCTATCTTCGATTTCATCATAGAATGAAACAACATGTTTAAGTTCCATTTTGATAGTGACAGTCTTTGATGCACCAGCTTCAAGTGCAACTTTTTTGAATCCTTTAAGTTCTTTCGTAGGACGTCCAAGAGTTGGATGTTGTTGAGAAACGTAAACTTGAACAACTTCAGAACCTGCGATTGAGGAAGTGTTTTTAACTGTAACGTCAACAGAAACAACATCAGTTGCTACGTCAGATGACAGTTTCATGTCAGAAAATTCGAATGTAGAGTACGACAAACCAAATCCAAATGGATAAACAAGATCTTTAGTACGGTTCATTGTTTCGTAGTAACGGTAACCAATGTAAACATCTTCACCATACAAGACACGACCACGTTCGGATTTGAAACTTAAGTAAGCAGGATTATCTTCAGTACGACGAGGGAATGATAATGGAAGCTTTCCAGATGGATTAACGTCACCGAAAAGGACATCGGCAATTGAGTTACCAGTTTCATTTCCACCAAACCACGCTTGCGTTAATGCTTTTGCTTTGGATTCCCATGGCATTTCACAAGGAGTACCAGATTGAACAACGACAACAGTGTTGGGGTTTGCTTGAAGAACGGCATCAACTAACTTGTTGGTTAATCCAGGAAGAGCCATCGAGTCACGATCAGCACCTTCATATTCCCATTCGCCAGAAAGACCGATACATAACACAACTTGATCAGCTTCAGCAGCAATTGCAGCAGCTTTGAAAACATCTTCATCAGGATCAGTAACCTTGACTAAACCAATATTGAAACCACCACCATGACCGTCACTGTTAAGATCAGGTAACGTTGAAGTAATTGCATTTCCGATGTCGGCACGAATAGTGTACGCAGTACCAGCTTCAAGACGAATCTGTCCCTTCTCTTCACGAGTAGCATGGCCGAAGAAGGCAGTTCCTGGGTACTGAACGGTCTCGTTATCAATAAGAAGCTTATCGTCAACGTAAATCTTTCCTGTACCATAAACAGCAAAGCCAATCTCGTACATTCCAGTCTCTTCAGGAGTAAAAACGGTAGAGACTTCAACGTAGAATTTCTTGGTAGTAATAGCAGGATGCTCATAATCAGCCATAAATCCATATCCACTTGGTAAGATTAATTCCTCAAGATGAACGCGATTCTTATCGATTGCTGGTTCTATGAATGATCGGAAACGAAGACCGGGCTTACCCTCAGGAGTCTTGGCATTGTGAACACCGAATGGAGGAGTTGTGCGGTAAATCACAGCACCTTCTGCAAATGTTGGTGGAGTGGACAATTTCTTGGAAACACCATCGAAAGGAGTGACAGCGTAGTAAGGTAAAAGTGAAGCAGAGCCACCACCACAGTAAGCAGCAAATTTGGCGTTAGGACCGATGATTGCAGTTTTTAGATTCTTCTTGAGGGGGAGGATGTTTCCTTCATTCTTAAGAACAACAATTGACTCTGCACCAATTTCACGAAGAAGTTTGGCAGTTTCAGGAGTGTTGTTCCGAGTTGATTCACCACCGTTGAGATCAATTCCAATTTCAAGACCTTTTGAAACCATCTTGAGGACGTTACGAGCACGTTCTTCAACAGTGCGTACGGAAACAGTACGCGCATTAATGTCACGAACCAACAAAGGACCTCTGAAAACAGTTGGACCAGGCATTTCGAGATCAAGACCCGCGTTCATTGCTTCGGTGGTTGAATAGACACCATACCAATCACTCATGACTAAACCATCGAAACCCCACTCACCACGAAGAATATCCTTCAAAAGATGGTTGTTTTGACTTGCGTGAATTCCATTGACTTTGTTGTACGAAGTCATGAATGAGCCAGGTTTGCTTGCCTTGAGAGCAATTTGGAATGGCTTGAGGTAGATTTCACGAAGAGCACGCTCGGTGACGATGGCACTGACGGCCTTGCGTTCATGCTCTTGATCGTTGCAAGCAAAGTGCTTGATGGTAGCGATAACACCAGTAGATTGAATACCGTTGATAACAGCAGTGGCGCATAAACCAGAAAGAACAGGATCCTCAGCAAAAGACTCGAAACCACGACCACCGATGGGACTGCGCTGCATGTTGACAGTAGGACCGAGAATGACATGAGCGGACTTTGCTTTAGATTCCTCGCCCATGAGAACACCGCCAGCAAAGAGTAAGTCCTCGTTCCATGTAGCACCGAGAGCAGTTCCACAGGGGAAACATGCAGCAGCAGTTCCATTGAACCACTTGGTGCCGCGAACACCGTTAGGACCATCGGTGACACGAATCGCGGGAATGTTTAGACGAGGGATGGGGACGGTGTGCCAGAAGTCGGCGCCTGCGGTTGAAGTTAGCATGGTCGATAATGATTTTTCATTCCGATTGATTCAATTGAGCAGTTGAGCAGTTGAGCGAACGCACCAGCAGTGAGACTGATCTTCTCCTCGACAGTCATCTTCTTGAGGACGTCCTCGACGTCGAACATGGGGGCTGTGGGGGCCATGGCGGGGGTTTAAGGATGAACAGAGAACAGGGAGCAGGGAGCCGTGAACACAGCCGGGCGCGAACTGCAAGTTATAAGCACGGCTGCGAGTCGCGAAGATGAGCAGCTGCGAGTTGCTGCGGGCGGGGTCGGGACTGATCGGGCAACGACGATTGCGGGGTCTGGTCGAGGCAGATCGACTGCACTCTGCGCTGCGCTGTGTTTTAACTGCAGACTGTGGCAGCACTCCCGGATAGACGGCTTCCTGGGCCGAGACAGTGCGGCAGTTTTGTGCTTTGTGCGACGCCGCGGTTCGCCATCGTGATCCGCGACGTCTCGTTTGAATGCCCGCACGCCCGCATGCAGATAATACTAGACTGAGAGTCGTCTTTAGCTCCGCTCCGCTTGCTTTTTGCTCCGCTGCACTAAGCCGCTGAAGAGTACAAGTCCGAGGGGCTTGTTAATAAAGCACAGCTGGTGTATTCAGCGATACTGTCCACACAAAGCGTGGGGCTCGTGGGGATATCAGCCGGCGTCGGTATTTCCGAAACGGGGAATTTCCGATGTATCTTTCAAACTACAATTCCTTCTACAAGTATAAGTAGTTTACAGTACGTATAAGAGTTCAAAAGATCATAGATTGTTCAATGCATTAATATTAGAGAGTATTGTATAGTATATAGTGTAGTATAGTGTATAAGATTGTGTAGTCTAACACTCGTCCTTCTCGTCGACAATGTGCACTTTTATGCTGCCGTTGCGCACGTCGCTCGAAAGGGTCATGGCCTCGACGGCCTCCTCGAGCGGGAACTTGTGGGTGACGAGCATGTCCAGGTTGATGACGCCGGCGGTCAGCGCAGCAATGCCAGCCGGCCAGGTGTCGTGGTACCGGTTGATGAACTTGAGGTCGATCTCTGCGAGCGAGACGTGCATGAAGGGAATGTTGTTCATTATTTCTCTGCCAACACCGACGACCATCACGTGGCCGGAGCGGCGGGCGGTGAAGCAGGCGGTGACGACGGAGGACTCGACACCGGTGCACTCGAGCACAACTGGCGGAGCATCGTACTCGGTGGTACCAAAGATCCTGCGGATGCCAGCAGCGTTCTCCTGAGCAGTCTTGGTGACGTCGACGAGGTAGGTCTGCGCGC
>JAJLTX010000140.1:0-10485 GCA_030568365.1 Myxozyma kluyveri
TTCACTTTTGCGTAGCCTGACATTGATCCACATATTGCCCTGCGGGCTAGCCCCCTTAAGGACAGCCGAAGGCTGGCCAAGGGGCTAGTATACGGTACAGAGTATAAGGGCCTGTTTCCTTACCACTTTTTTGCGCTTTTCTGAACCTTGTTCCACTTGTTGAGCCTCACAAAGTGCGGCGATCAAGTGCAACACAGAAAAGTGTGTTTCCTTACCGTGTTTGGGAGCGCAGGCAGAACCAAGAGCCGCAAGGTCAGAAAAAGCCAAATGCAAAAAGTCCTCTGGAGCCAAGCCATGCGCCCACTGAGTCCTTGTACGCGACCAGAGTAAGACTTGCGGCTTACCTAAAATGTTATGAGGTGACTTGCGGCCATAGTTTAAGTCGCCGCAAGTCGCAAGTCCCAATTATACACACGTAAAAGTCGAGAAAAATATTTAAAACTCGCATCACGAGCCCTGAGTCCCGTTAAATGTACACATCTAGATACCGTATCTTGCTTGTTATGTGCATGGTTAAATTGGTCGACTATTATGCTCAGCTTATAACAAATACTCGCACAGTTGGTTTACTTGGTGGTTACAATTAATATGGAAATTGCATATGACAGCTAGAAATCTATTTGAAGCCATGATATATACATATTCCATTCAATCTTTCATTCAAACACAACTTCATAAATATTTATAATTGATCACAAGTACTCCGCTGCTCCTTTTCAACGCCAGGCATTTAAGTCTCTGAAAGTATACATCCTGCAGTCTTTGTCGTCATTTAACTGTCACCGGTATCTTCATTTGCATCTTCATTCGTATCTTCGCCTGAAGCTGTACCGTTACCTTCAGCATCATCGTCAAAGATAGCTTCTTCTTCATCACTATTATTCTCCAACAACTCGTCACCGCCAGAACCTTCACCACCAGAATCTTCACCACCAGAGTCTCCACCATCAGAGGCCGAATCACTTATGTCGTCATCACTTATATCCTCGGGGAAAAATTCAGAAGATGTCGACTTTTTCACCAGACCGGGATAAACTTCCGAACCAAGCTTTGGCTGCGGATAGATTTCGGTTGCTGCGGCACTCTCACTAATGTCTTCTTCGCTCTCGTTGACTTTATTTCTCTCAATCATCTTCGCTCTAGATATTGATGGTCTCGTCCACACGAAAAAAACGCCCTTATCCAGCTTGTTGTAATGTGATCTGAGGATCCATAGATAGCTCTGTCGAAGCGCTTCTGCATTTTAGTACTTTAGTTAGTCAATTTAATCTGTAACGGAAGGTTGACACAACTTACGCGGTATGTAATGCTTATGGCTGTTGTTAGGAGGAATTTTTAAAAGGAACATTAACCTGTCCATGCGTGCTTTGACTACGACCAGCATTCGTCTGTCGACGAAAAGATACTGTGCAGCAATGGTCCTCCAAGGAGACCTGATTCGTTCTTAAACTTCTACGTGTGCGTGTACTGCTGCAAATGCCCATCGCATTGTTGAGTCTGCCTCAATAGATAATATACTCAGTTCTTTCCGCGCAGCCTCAAGGTTTATAAGAGACTCCATGGCATTTGAGAAATCAGTCTCTATCATCCACCGAGGCGTATGGTCGCCTATGAACTGAAACCCATCCAGCGCGGCCTGCACTGCGTCAATGGATTTATCGATATCCGCCAATTTGTCATATTGAATCCTCGGCACTGAGCTTTCAGTGAACTGTGACAGTTAATAAAAGACAAATACTTCAAAAAAAAAATACTTTCAGCACTTACTCTTTGTGCATGATCGTTGTATTGATCAATAAGGTTATGAATGCGAACGGAGTTCTTCCGAAGCTTTTCAAGCACCTTGTGCGATTCTCTTGTTCCGATGTTTGTTTTCAGCTTCCTGTTGTGATTGACTCTTACGGCTAACTCGCTACGAATAGCTTGGTTTGCCTTGATTAAAGGCGCCATAGCTTCGTAGAGTGAGTAATTGTCACTTACTCTAGACCATTGGTCCTCCGTTTGCTCATATTTTCAAGAGTTTTTCATAGAGTTCTCCTCTTGGTTGTTCTTTTGGTCTTCGCCTTCTTAATCTCATCCAGTGTATATACTTCTTTATTTGCTTCTATTTCATCCTCAACCTCATAGAGAGCCTTTGCAGCTGAATATATTTTAGAGCTCTGTATGTGTTTATCTTGTCGGTAATATTCACGGCGCTCCTCTGCAGCTTTTCTTAACTCTAGGCGAACAGCACTAGGTTGCTTGCCCTGTGATTTTGCATACCGGTCAATTGCAGCCAAACTCTCGTTTAAGGTCTTAGTCGCGAATATAGCCCTCTTCTCCAAAGTACTGGCCAGATAACATCTCTTTCTGGAGCATTCCCTGCGCAATCGAAGTTCAATGATCTGCTCTCTAAAATCCTTACTAGCTTTTCTTGTGGCCTTCACCAGATAGTTTAAGGATTCCCAAAGACGTTCGGGAGATTCGAAATCCGACAGACCACATTCACAGGACTTTGGATGATCAAGGATTTGGCACTTTACGATGTGCACCTTAATGTGAAAAGTAGGAACCACTGTGGAGATTTCTATATCAACACCAAGCCCTTCCTTTAATTTTTGGGCAAAGAATTTGATTGTATTTGTGTACGCACATCCTACATCATATGATATCACAAACTTCCTGTGTTTTTGTACCCTAGTCCCGTCGACAAAAACACAACATGACACAATGAGAGCTCTCAAAATCGCCAAAACTTCACTATTAGGCTCGCCGCCACCTGAGATCAAATTCCGCATAAGTAGCCCAATGCCGTGGCGACAGCTCAAACCGAGAACACCAGTCACATCATAAAACTTATCTAGCAGAGTTTCATCTAGTGCTCGAAAGTTCACTGAGCACGACGACTTGGTCTTATCTTCTTGCAATTCCAGTGGAGGGTCTTTCACAAAACTAGGATGAAATCACTTCGCTCCGACAAGATCGTCAGCCGCTCCAACTCGTTTCTCGTGCTTCAGAGAAAAGTTTCCGTCGTTTCCAACGTGCACAGTGTTCTCTCGATCAAAAGAGAAGCATGCAGGACACTTGCAGAATAGAGTATCCAGATCGTATCTGGCGCCTGGTCCAAAGTTGAACATATCCAATGTGATAGACTCGTACTCTTTAAGCATGCGCATATATAAACTCATGAAGGACTTCATTGCCGGTAAAAAGCTCTTTCTCATGTCCACGAGTGGAAATAGGAATTGATATTTTCTCTCAAGACGCTCCTGCAGATCCACGACACAGGACGACAAAGAGCCTGACCCACCTGCACTCTGCATTCCAGAAAAGCCTAAGAGTAGCTCAAAACTGTATCCAATCGCTGGGTTCACAGGCGATGATGGCATATATCCCAGTTTCCAAAGCTTCTTGGCTCGATTGTCTCCTTCGTTGAACACTAAAAAAGTGATCTCTGCTGCCGTTAGAAATCCACACGAGCAAAAAAACAAAAGAATACATATACATACCATCATATCGTAACAGCATAACATAATTTGTGGACGATGACACTTGCAGATTATCAAAATGGTTATGTTTCAGAAAAGTGGTTACGCTCTGAATATCAGGGTGATTCTTCACTGTCAACTCCTGTTCTTCGATGCTTTTGCAGTACCAATGGGTGATTCCGTCATAAAGATCAGGCTCTAACTTATTCCAATTTGTCGGAGCTCTTTCGCGATTTTAAAGATTTGTTCTGCCTGACGCCTGGACCCCAGTCTGATGTTGTTAGTATTAATCTACTATCTATCTCATTTAAACTATTATATACAATCGTACCTTATGAGTATCTGCCTCTTCCACAACTGCTTCAGGTTGTACTTCTTCTTCTTCTTCGGATTCGTCCGAATAATGACTTACCCAGTCATCATAATCCCGATAATCATCGTCTGGAGCCCAACTATAACGGGCTTGCTCTTCAGGGACAAAGTCTTGTCTGTCATCGTCGCCAATGATGTGCGCGGCATCGCGGACCGGGGCTTGCTGTTGAACAACCGGCGCTTCAACTGTTGGTCCTTTGTTTGATTTCGCTTTCTCTCTCTCTTTCGCTATTGCTTTCATATGCAGATCTATTATGTACTGTTTATGGTCGTACTCTTTTTCCACTGTACTAGGTTCTGGCTCTTCGTAATATACATCTTCCGTTGAGTAGGTGATGATCCCAGTCCGTGAGCGTTTAGCCACCCGTTTGACTGTGTGCTGGAGCGGCATTATGACAAAAATAAAGACAATAATAGAGACGATAACTATTAAGAACAATATAGTTCCTATTGGGCAATGTTAATATTCAGTGGTGTCAAATCCTTCTCAAGAGAAATTTAAATCTGCATTTGTTTACAAATACGTATGTACAGTGAGACTCAGCGCAAACTCCCAATCTGCCACAGTTCCCGGCCTGAAACAATCAAACAATCAATCTGCCACACTTCAGTATCGCAGGCTTGTACGTATACATAGTGTATTGTAACTCTAACAGATAGCTTATATCGCCATACATTCCACGCGAGCATTGGTAGCAGATCTGCATAGAGAGTTTGTATTTTTTGTATTCTTAACAGACTGTACTGCGGCACCGGGGACCTATAAGTACAAGAATATACAGTATATTCGTAAATCCAGATATGACGCTCTTACAGACTTTCCGATAAACGGCGCTGACCCTATAAACATGTAAGCAATATAGCTTGGGTTATTTATTCTACATAAATGTTCATAAATTTGGGTGCATAATTAATGAGTATATTCCTACGGTTTGAAATAGATTGAGCCACATATGAACTGTGATATTTCTCTCTTAATTGAGATCCAGATGTCCTTATGAGTAGGAGTACCATAGTGCCGTGTATCAGCGCTGTGTACTATTGGCCATATTGTTTGAGTAAATAAAATAACACAGGAAAGGATAAGCGGAGATGTGGGCGAAGCTTTCATGGGATCCAAAAATGGGTAAATTTTGTACGTCAGTCTATCAAATTAACTATGGAATGACAATGCTCGCTTTGTATAAATCAAAGCATAGAGATCCTGGTGCAGTCCAAACGGAGCAAATCAAACAATCGTTAAAATATTCATTAGAAGAATTGTCGAAAAGTCATTGCATTACATGATCAGACAAATGTTGCACTGAACATCAGAGAACGAGTTCGATATTGAAGTCATGCACGAGCGCTCGCTAATCCTATTGCTTATATTTTCCTGCATCATTAACTTCGCTGGATATTATATACGTGCACCGAACAACACGACTGCGAAACACGTATAGAAAGTGCGTCTAGAAAAATGCTAGTTTCGGTGCCTCAGTGTAAATCTTTGTAGCTATCACCTTACCAGATACAGTCTTTCAGTCTTTCGACACATTTCTGTTTGTAAATGCTTTCTGGTGCGATTGGACGTCCTGAGTAAATGTGCCATCCTTCAATACTCCAAATCTCCAGGTCTACCATTTCACAGGCTCACATTTTCATCCCAAAGAACACCGCGATACTGTCAGTACAATTTGCATCCGCCAATAATCAGAGGTCGTCTTCGTATTCCACATCGTCGAGGTTGTCAAACATCTCAGACAGCTGTCGACAATACTCCCCAATGTTGATCTTGCAGTAAAGTGCGGAATAGATACAGATACCGAGCTAATGCCAAACAGCTCCGAAGTTCAAGCTTGATAATACCAAGTAATGGAAAGCTGATCGAGCATCTTTGGCCAGAATATCATTTGTGTAGTATGACGGTGTTGTTGAAGAGTATGTATTGCCAACTCGTTGCATATTATCGACACGCCAGTCGTCTCAAACACGCAGTGTGAGCCACCCGTAATTGAGCCTTCATATCCGTCTATTACTCTTGAATATGATGCCCTCAGACATAAGATACTTATTGAGTCTGTTGTGTCCTCCGAATAATATCTTGAATATGATGTCCTCAGACATAAGATACAATTCACCCGGAATTCTTTCAGATTAATAGATTTTTGTTGAGTCTGTTGTGTCCTCCGAATAATAGTCGTCCACCTAAACTTCATTTCATCTCAAATACGCATTTATATTCAAAATTATTATTGCAGCTATGATATACTTCAAATGCCATTTCTGTGGAAGGGAAGAAAGTGCACTCCTGTACCAAGTGAGCGGTATTGTTTAGTTTCGACATATTGTTCGTGACGGTTTGAATCTTCCACTTCAAAAGACAGGTCGCTGTCGGCGCACCCTTCGAGTCGAGAAGGCAGGCCACTGTCGGCACATCTTACAGTAGATATGTAAGGCGCATTTGTATGTGAACTGGCAATTAACCAGTCATACAAGGTTATGTATCACATTGCCCGAACGCCACACTCCTATAGCTCGCCATAAAAACTCCCGATATCGCTAAAAACACATAGCAATACACCTTCACCAAAAGACAAAATAAACCGTCAATGATCCAAATTTGGCGAGTTGGCTGTCGATAGATCTTCACAATCGTCATGCACTGTTGACTTTACATCGAGTAGTGTTTCGTTTAAACCTATATATTGACTTAAATACAGTCAGAACTCGAAAAAGTGTGTTTAGCATAGTGACTTACTTAATGACTCCCATTAATACCAAACCAATAAGCATTCCGATTCAGGAGCAGTTGCTTTGAGCTGTCAACGCTGATTTTCTTCTGCCGTCATGCGACAAAATAAATATATTGTAATCACGCGCATCAACCATGGCAACTGATGCTGTGATTAGATCACTTAAATAAGTACCAGATACAGATCCCAATTCAATGAATTGCATGAATTGACGAAGCGTTATGCGCTGGTAAGTCCATAGAATATCCTACGTACCTATATATCCCATGCCATACAGAGGTCGCAATGTGTCAGCTGCTTGGCGTGTTACAGTATACTGTACGATTTCACGTTTTGCAGCAGAAGCCGGCCCTTCACGTGACGTATTTTTCGTGTTCGTACCAGGATTTATGTTATTCCGCTTACTAGTTAATCTTCTTGAACATATATCTCATCTATCACATCAGGATTTATAATGTTTTTTATATATTCTTTTAGAGCAAGCAATTCTGCACCTATACAACCAAAAAAATATTCATAAGGCCAACCATCGCTATTATGTCGGTCACTACACGGGTAGGCCGTTCTGGACTCGAGTGTCGATTTAGAGGCTGCTCATGATGAGACGGGTGAGTACATTGTTGTTGTCTGTGTGGATTCATAGTGCTAATAGGACTCTAGACTCAGTGGTACTCTAGGCTCAGTGATCATCCTTGAGTGCGTGGTTCTTTTTGTGAGGGAGCGCTCTTTGTATGGGTTAGTACTGCTCGTGCGGATGAGTGTTAGGAGGTAAGAGCTCTTTGTCACGGTTGTTTATTTCTATGAGCGCTCTTCGTACAGGCGAGTGCGGTTGGCGCGGGTGAGTGCTGTTCGTGCCGGTAGGTGCTGTTCGTGTTGGTAAGTGCCGTTCGTGAAGTACTGTTCGTGGTGAAGTACTGTTCGTGCGGGTGAGTGCAGTTCGTGTTGAGTACGGATCGTGCAGGCGAGTGCTGTTCTTGTTGGTTAGTGCCGTTCGTGCAGGCGGGTGCTGCTGGTGTGGGCCGTTGTATGCTTGCACGTTTAGTGCTATTCGTGCTTGAGAGTGGGTACTGTTCGCGTGGATGATTTTTCTAGGTTACGTAAACTGTAGCGTGAGTGCTTATATCCTTTAATTCGGGTACGGTAGCATATTTACGTAGTAATTAATAGAACATGATATTATTGATTATTGATAGTTGTCAAAGCAATTGATATACAGTACGATAGAAAGAAATGAGCAAACGAAATATCATACAAACACATAAAACGAAACGTAAAGCAATTCAAGAGCTCGTTTTGGCCCGCGTAGCTGCTGGCGCGGGTAACTCTAGAGCTGCTGGCGCGAGTAACTCTGGAGTCTATGTTACTGTCTTTGGCCTCAGTGTCCTTGCGTCCCCGCTTGACACCAGAAGCCTTAGGTGCAGTTGCCTCAGGTGCAGTTGCCTCAGATGCAGCTGCCTCAGATGCAGCTGCCTCGGTCTGTTCTTTTAGATACTGTTTATACTCTTCTTTCGCCATAAACGATGGCATAAGAACGGAATGGTGTACACGTGGATTACTCTCACCGGTAGTACCAGTGTCATTATCTGAAGACGCTACGTCGACAGTCATGCCTTCTTTAGCTAACAAGCTCAACAAAAACACGGAAAACTCCGTGCTCTGAGCCTTCATTTGTTCCATATTAAATCGAATGAAATTTGAGCTAGCATCATCCGGGCGGACCTGCAGACGACCACAGCCCAAAAGAGCCAACACGATGGAGCACTCAGCCTCTCTCGGCGTCTTCATCCAGTATTGGATCATAAACGGCAGTCTATAGGTCCATGCTAATTTGTCATCAGGAACATCTGAAAGGTTGAGAGTCATGTTGCGATTCTTTAGAGTCTTTGCCAAGTTCTTCAAGTCGTCAGAAGCTTCAGAGGCCAGCGCCGTTCCAAGGACCTGTGAAAGAACTTCTGATGGTAACGGCACTTTGTGGGATTCTGGATTTAAGAGTCAGCCTAAAGCTTGTCACATTCGGTCAGGGAGCAGCTTACTGTAGCCTTGGAGGTCAATAGCATCATCGTACAAGTTAGTTCTTTAAAGAAAAATGTCGTCTGAACCATTTTGACCGGATTGGCTGGATCATCAAAAGGAACGCCAGGCTCCTGTAGAAAACGAGGGCCAGCGATTATCGCCATCGTGACCATTTGTTTGAACCGCTAAAACATGTTCGTTAGAAATTTTCAGATAGTGTAGCTCAAGCAGGTTCTTACCATTAAACGATCCATACTTTCCGAGACGCTTTGGTACGCTATTTTACAAATGAAGGTCTCCGGTAGGGAGACCATCCACTGTACAAGGTCTTGAGCGGACATTGACCTGTACATCCTGTCCACCAAATCACGTTTGGCCTTATCATCGTAAAAATGTCCGTTTTGATCAAGGAACCTAAATCTAAGCTTTTGAAGCTCATAATCCCGAAGCATTATATACCGAGATGACCATATCAACTCCAAGGAGTCGATGCTGATAGCGCCGCTACCGATTCGGTCGCGGTGTCCCATCGTGGGCGCGAACTATCAAACATTAGTGACGACAGCGCCGCTTCTGAAGTCATTGAAGTGATGCTTTGCTGAGATGGAAAATATTCGTCATTCTCAATGTCCATGGAGTCAAGTGAGGCACTCGGTGCACTGGTCGAAGAGATTAACTTCAAAAGTATTTCGGCTTTCTCGTTCGAAAGTCCGGAGACAATTTCACTCAGCTGTGTCTGTACGGAAGACTCAGAAGATAAATTCTTCATAATCTGCGGATCTATGGTAGCGGACGAGGACATCATATTATGGATTTTGAGGGCACGTAAGCGTTATGGACCACGGAGGAGGAGGAAGTAAACAAAGCCAACCCGAACCAAATAAATAAATAAAAACAGTCGGTTGGGAGTTGGGACTTTGGGAGCCCCCAGTGCGAGCAAACAGAGGGCGGCGCCTTGGGATTTTTAGATCTATTATGGGCAGCCCTCCAACATTTTCCAATGCGCACGAACCGAAAGCAGTATCTCGAGATTTATCATGGGCGGCACCTACAGACTTTATTCTGCGCAAATTACTGGACTTGGCTAATACATCAAATACACTATAAATATTAAGTTCAACTTTGCGACCTGTTAAAGAAATCACCATCTGGTAGTGAAGGTCCTATGTTACCATAGTCAGTGCGGTTACGTGTAGAACGCTGTGTCGATGACCTATTTGATCGTCGCTTCCGTTTACTGGCTTGATTTGAAGAAGACGTTGATGTTGGAGAAGAAATGGCGGCAACAGCAGAGGGGAGAGAGGCGACAACAACGGCGGGAGCAGGATGGGGCGAGGCAGGAGAGGCAGCAACAGGACGGGGCGAGGTGATTGGATGAGGCGGGGTGATTGGACGGAGGGGTGACTGGACGGGGAGGCGTGACAGGACGGGGAAGTGCGAAAATAGGACGGGGAGGAGCGATACTAGGACGGGGTGGTGCGATACTAGGACGGGGTGGAGCGACAATAGGACGGGGTGAGGCGACAGGACGAGGCGAGGCAGCAGGTGGACTGGGAGTGGAGACGACGGGAGAAGCTAAGACGGATGGGGCGGAAGAGATGGCGACACGAGGAGTAGAAATATGAGAAGGGGTGGTAGGAGAAACAGACTCCGAAGTAGTAGAGGAAGACGACGCAGGACGCTCAGAGTCCACAACCTCAGAGTCCGCAGTCTCAGCCTCAGAGTCCGCAGTCTCAGCCTCAGAGTCCGCAGTCTCAGCCTCAGAGTCCGCAGTCTCAGCCTCAGAGTCCGCAGTCTCAGCCTCAGAGTCCGCAGTCTCAGCCTCAGAGTCCGCAGCCTCAGTCTCAGAGTCCGCAGCATCACTCGGAAGAACCAAACGCTCAACGAAAGCAAGTGCA
>JAJLTX010000141.1:0-10373 GCA_030568365.1 Myxozyma kluyveri
GGCCTGTTTAGTACTACGGTAGGAGACTACGTTGGAATCGCAGGTGCTGCAATTTATCTTTTTGTTTTTGGTAAGAATTTTTAGATGTTTTAGTTCTACATTAGCTCGTATAAGTTCTGCATTTTTGTTCGTACGATCTTGGACCTTCTGCCCTGCTCACGTAAGCGATAACTAGTAATGATGATGATAATAGTAATATATTAGTCGAAGAGGAGAAAGTGTTAATTAAAGATAAATAAAACAAGTATACACCAGTTCTTCCATCTTTCATATCCTCTTTATGATCCATCCCATTCTTCATCGATAAAACATTTGTGCCATTACTTCCCTTGACGCACAAACTAATGACATTCCGACTGAAATAGCTAGAGAGTATCGACCTTATTGTTTTATTGTATTTAGGAGATACAGACAAATAATAAGACGATGGATATAATAAAAAATTGAAACATTAACTACTGCAATGCATGTTCCTTTCTTTATCACTCATTCTGAGGTGGCGGTGGTGGTAATTGCTGATAGTATCCGTTACCATTTGGACCTGATCCGTCTTGTCCTGGATGTGGCCTTGCTTGACGACCAACTCGTCCTGGAGAAACGTAACCTTGACTTTGTGGTGGCATGTATCCTTGAAATTGATGATGCATAAATTGTTGAGGATGTGGCGGTGGTGGGCCCATATATCCCGGTGGAATACCAGGACGGCCACCTGGACCAGCTGGAGGATAATAAGGAACGCCATATGGTTGCTGTGGGAACATCATTGGAGGTGGACCAGAGAAAGGCATACCTTGCATCATTTGTTGAGCTGCAACAGCAGCTGCCATATTAGGTGAAGCCATTGGCGGTGAAGTTCCAACAATCATCTGTGGCTGTCTCATTGGATCATCGTATAATTGTGGATTTTGAATAAATGGTGAACCTGGACCTGGTGAACCATCATGTTGTGATGTTGATGGTGCCATCATTGGAGGTGGACCCATACGTGGTGAAAATGGCATTCCAGGTGCTGGTCCTCCAGGTGGCATTGGAGCACCATTCATTCTTGAATTTGCCATTGGATCAGGCTGAGCGAATAACTTTTGATATGTAATCTCCTCGGCCTCTTCATCTGGTGCAACCCAATTCGCAAGAGACATGTATGCTTTGAGTAATACCAATGGTGCATCACCTGTATGAGCAGCCTCAGCAGAACGGAATGGATTGAAGTCTTTTGAAACATCTCCAAGAGGACCATTTGATTTCCATGATACTGCAGCAGGACTTTCTGACCGAGCTGGAATCCTACTTGTAAGTTTTGGAGTACTCGAAGCAGGTCCTGAAGTTGGCTGTGCAGATATTGGCGTTGCAGAACCACCAGAACGAGGAGTTGAAGCTGATGCATTGCCGCCAAATGACGGTGTGAAAGAAGAAGCAAATGGATTAGGTTTGAATGAATGAGCATTAACATTGAGTTTCTTAGATGTTGGAGAAGAAGCTCCTGTCTTTGCGGGTTCAGCACTTGTAGCTTTTGCGGTAGGTTGAGTAGAGCTTGCTGGTTTCGCCTTGATTTCAATAGGACTTGGCACATTTGATTGTGATAACGGGGTATTCGTACCGCTCCGAGCAAGTTGCGCTTCAGCGAGTTTTGCACTAAGTGGTTGCGTCTTAGCAGCTTGTTTAACCGACTCAACCGAACTATTCGCATTAGCAGCCATTGCTGTGGATGTTAATGGCATCTTTGCATCAGATTGCTTAGCATTCTCGGTTGATCGGTGAATAATCTCATCTTGTTTGGCTTTATCTTTTGCGAGAATTGGAACAAGATCCATTGGAACAGGAGTATTTAACTTAAACTTCTGAGAGAATGCCATTAACTCAGATAATTTTCCTTCTTTATCTGCCTTTGTTAACTCGCGCGACCGTGCTGTTCGTTCCTTCTCTGCATGCACAAATGCCTTGAAATTTCCAGCTGCGTTCTGAGGTGCAAATTCAGTTGCAGGTAATTTACTTGCAGGCGCGGCATTTGGTGTAGCTGTTCGAGATGGCGTATTCGATTTAGGTGCAGATGCAATTGGCGTTGAAGTCTTTGTAGGGGCAGCAGTTGATGATGATGTACTATCAGTCTTTGTTCTCAATTCCTCCAGAATCTCTTGAGCGGCACCAGGTTGTGCTGGTGATGATGATACGATAGGTGTTGCTGATCTTGATGGGCCTTTTGATACAACACTATCTAAAATGGCAGGATCAACAGCTGGTGCTGGTGGTGCAGCAGGCTTTCGCTGTGATTGCGGCTTAAATTCTTTTGGAGGCTGATGTAATTGCTGCAGCTTCTTTGTAGTGGGTGCGGATGCTGTTGGAGTAGCTGCTGATGCCGACGCTGTTGCCGATGGTGCCGCTGCCACTGGCGGAGCTGTGGAAGAGACTGCTGCAGGTGCAGGAGATGAAGCAGATACTGGCTTGACAGCTCCACGAGCAACACCAGAGTACTTATCTTCCTCATCAAGTCCAGAATCATCAAACACAATTCCACGTTCTTCAGCCATGTGTGCATTGCCATCAAATCCTTGAGATTCAATTTCCTTTGCGATTTTATCTGCTGCAGCTTTACGCTCTCTATACTTTGGATGTGAAGTATCAAGTGTTGTTGTATAAATATTCTCATCATAAGTTGATTTAAGACCGAATTTCCGTTCATTAACTGCAAATTGATCCCAACCAGCTTCAGTTGCGCTGCTCAAATCTTCAAGAGCCGTGTTGTCATCATCATCAGGCTTCCATGGCTGCAGTTCACGCTCCTTGATCTCTCCGGCCCCGGGGGCTCCTCTCGCTGAGATATCCGTATCAGTCTGGAAGCCTGTAACATCTGTTAGCATCATAGATATAACCCAAATAATTTAAATTAGACGTACCAGTTTGACCTGCAATATTGACTTCCAGAATTTTGATATCCAACAAATCTCGTGGTTGAATAATCAGTGTACCAATAACTGTCTCCTTCATATTACCATCAGGTTCACCGCCCAGAGGAGCCTTAATCAACTTTGCAAATCGAAGTGAGACACCCAGATCACCATGTGTATTCGCTGATGAAAGGATACCAGAGTATCTAGCTCCAGTACGAACTGTTGCGACAACTGTACTTCCCTGTAGGAATTTAGTAGTCGAACTGAGCGCTATAAATAAAAGTAGAACTTACAACTGATCGAATCAAAAGGTACAATAATCGATCGTACATATGCGAATCGTCGGTATCAGGGTCAGAAGATTGTGGACGATTCTGATTATAATTTGAGTACCCACCACGGCCACCTTGGAAAGAACCATTATTACCACCACTTGAATTTTGATACCAAGGTTTTTGACCACCACGTCTTTGACCTTGTTGACCATCATTATTCTGACTTATTACATTCCTCCGTTGTGACCCATTTCCAGATCCATAACGTTGATTATGTTGATTAGACTGTTGCTGTTGTTGTGCGGAGTTATTGGATGACGCGGATGCCGGTCCATTGTTCACGGCTGCAGACATGATTGAAACCAATCAGGATTTAAAAATCACAAAAGACTATAAGATTTCTTCTTAGTCCGTGTCCAATGAATTTGAAAATAAACACACAAATCAAGATCCGGTATGAAATCGATTTACATACCTTTAAATTCCTGATGAGACAGTACTTTCAAATCACTCAACCACAGTAATACATTCACTCTTGCAACAAATCAATTATATTCCAAATCGATTAAAATGTAGGTGTGACTCTTCCTTACCACACTTTCACCAATATTGGAATGGATAAAATATCCACAAAAGGTCACTTGAGTGGTCAAGGATTTCGATACGAACAGGTTCAGTTTAAAAAACACAGACACAATCCACGATTAATTTGATCTAAAATCAAATAAATGTGGCAATGGATAGATGTGAATCAAATCACCTAGTACGAATAAGTGTATACTGACCGTAAGTAACGAACAGGGGTAAAGGACTGAGTGAGAAGATCGCACGCGCGCCTCGCCTGTTGTGAGTGAAGACAAGCTAGGCACTAGGAGCCAGCCACTCAGGTGAGGAGGATCGAGTTACCGAAGATTCGGAAGAAGAACAAAAGACTTCTTTTGATTTTCCTTCGGACCTGCGGAAAGACGAGAAGAAGGGGGAGAGATAGAGATGAGGCCGACGGGTGTGCCGATGGGAGGATGGGATTTGGGGAAATGGAAAAAATCGAAGAACGGTTGCCAGCTCTGACAGTGCGCCGAGCTCAGGATCGCGTGCGGCGGAGGGCGTGTCACGCTTGGATCGCTTCCGCAACTCCACTTCACCACTCCATCGTGGTGCGAGTTAGGGCACGTCTGCGTGGTAAGTTCGTGACTCGGTGTCGTCGTGCAACACCCGTGCGATGGCCGAGCGTTACTGTGGTACTGCAGTCTGCTGCGTGCCGGCGTGACACGGCATTCGGCCCCACCGTAACTGCACGGGGATCCCTGCATGGCCGCGCAAGGCTCTGCTGGTTATGTGGTTTGCCTAATAGAGACCGCAGGAGAGCATCAATCTTATGAATCACATACTATTTATTAATTAATTACACCACTCCCAAACTTCTTCAACCAAACTGGACTTTCATTTGTCATCCCATATGCTCATACTTTATACTGATATACACACAACTGATTCGCTTTTATTTCAATTACCATCCATCACCCCATCCATCATCATCACCTTCCTTTGCACCAGCATCGGCAAATAATGTTTCTTTCTTCTTTGATTTATGTGCTGAAATCATTGACGATTTAGGTTTTGTTGCCGTGCTACTACTTGTTGGTTTCTTGGCTGCTAAAGCTGCTGAGGCTGTCTTCGTGGTTGTTGAAGTTCGTGTTGTCGTGGTAGAAATACGTGGTGCTGAGGTGGTAATATTACTTGAAGTAGTACCGAATCCACCACGTGATATTCCAGTTCCGACAGATGTACCAGGTGTAGAGTTTGTTGATCTTGCGGGAGGCGACATTTTCGTAGCGGTAGCACGAGATGAAATTGTTGAACTTGGTCTGGATGGTGGTGCAGTAATATCATCAAATCCACCCCATGCATCCTCATCGCCACCAACATCTCCATCATCATCCATTGCTCCCCATGCATCACCCACATCATTTTCTGGAGCAAATTTAGCTGCTAATGAACTTGCTGATGATGCAGCTTCGTTAGAATGCCGATACATTCCATTATTTGTACTTTCTGAAGAGATTGATGCTGGTGACAGTGTAGCTGCTGCAACTGGGATACTTTGTGTAACTTCAGGCTTAGCATCAATGGTTTCATCATTTGCTAATCTCTTAGCAAGTCCATTTAATGCACCACCCCAACTTCCCCATGCTGAATCACCACCTTGATCCCCAGAAGATCCATTAGTTTCAGGATTTGGTGTTGAATTTTGTGATCTTGATGTAGGTAAAAGAGTATCAGCAGTACCAGCATCGCCAAGAGTAGACATATGAGCATAAACTTTAGCAAGATAAATATCTAAAGTTTTTCTAGCTTGAGTTCTAACTAATTTTTCACGATCAACAAGACTTGGACAAATTGCTGGTAATAATTTATTGCAACAATCATCTGGTGTAAATATATCAATTGTAACAGCAAGCGCCATTAATGCAGCATTTCTAGCGTGTACAAATGGATCTCGTAATGATCTTGTGAATGCAGTAATTAAAACTCTTGATCTTGTATGCGGTCCCAAATTATGTGCAATTTTACCAAGACAAATTGTTGTATTTGTTCTAATACCTGGTTGTTCATCATTCTGCGTTCTTGCAAGACTTCGTAATAAATCATTATTAATATTTCGATCTGATAATTTAGGTACAACTGTAAGTACAGCTTTAACAGTTTGTTCACGAACTGCTGGTGCAATATCAGTAAATCCCGTAAGTAGTTCAGGAAACACTTTATCATTAACCATTTTATCAGTCATATTATTAATATACATTGGTAATGTATTTAGTAACGTTAATCGAACATTTCTATCTGGTGTAGCAAACATTTTCACAATTGTTGGTGCAACTGCAACTTGAAATTCAGCTGGTGTCATTGATTGTGAAATTCTAAGTATAATTCGTAAAATTGTATCACCTCCACCAGCAAATTCGAAGCAATTGACAAGTTCAGGAAGAACTTTAAGTCGCAGATAATTAGGTAATAATTGATCTTGAACTTTACTTAATTCTGATAAGAAATGATCACGTTCAAATTCAGACTTTAAACTGAGATTCCCCATACTTTCTGTAATATCAATAAGTGAAGTCCTAAAAAATCCACCGCCAGGTGTAGAATTTGTACCATCTCTTCCAACATCTAAAAATTGTTTAACAGAAGCACGTTGTCTTGGCAACGGAGCAACTAATCTTTTCAAAGGACCAAATAAATCTGATGGAATTTGTTTCCTCATTGTGGATTGTAATTGTTCAACTCCTGTAATTTTACCATTAAATGTTTCATAGAGAAATGCACCAAAATGAAATGAATCAATAAGATGATGTGGTTGCTTTTTGAGAATATCCCATCCATTTTTTGCAATTTCTGGTGCAGCATATCGTTTAGCATCGGGTACAAGACCTCCAAAACTATAGATTATTGGATCCTCGTCTTTGGTTGAAGTTAAAAGTTCAAAACCGAAAAGTTTCCATTCGCTGCTGTCAGAAAGAAATACTGACGATTGCCGAATATTTCCATGAATAGAAGATGCATCGACATTAATAAAGTTAACCGTATTCTATCTCTGTAGTCAGTATAATTTCCTTAACCAAATCCTCAATAAAATACATACAGCGATAGCAAACAATCCCCATTTTTTAATATCATCACTCATTGTAGCAGTATTTTGTAAAGCGACATCAAAAGGAACAACATGCTCAGTTGCAATTAAGATTGATTGATCAGTTTCATATGTATTAAGCATTTTAATAACACCAGGAAATCTCATTGTTCGTAATTTCTTAACTGCATTCCTTGCTAATGGTAATCTACTTCGTTGACTATTTATATCAAATTCAAATACTGTACATGGTGTATCATCCGACTATTTATTATTAGTTTCAAATCTCGGTAATAATAATCAATATGAATCTGAATCACATACTCGTCGTGTACCATCATAAACATTCCAGATTGTATCATTTTGGAATTCAACTTTCTCACCTAACGAGTAAGGAAACGCGCTATTTTTTGAAGCGATTGACGCGATTGTTGATTTTAAAAAATCCATGTTCGCGTCTATATTCTAAAACAATAATTGTATTATCGAAAGATATCGTATCTCTTTTCGTTCCAAGGTGTGAATGTTGTGTTGGATTAATTTATGCGCTCTGGCTATATAAACATACTCGAAGTCCAAAACACGAGGCGAGTTAAAATTTGTAAATTAGTTAATTAAGCAGTACCAGCATACTTGTAATTATCATGAACAGTTAAATACATAAATGAAGTTTCAACGCTGCTATTGTTACAATAACTATACAGTATTTGGTGACTTTATCGTCCAAATATAGAGTACGGTTGGACTGCTATCAACGTGGCCCGCAATGCTATATTGTTCGGCATTACTTTCGGTTGACGCGGCTCAAATAGCACGGATTATTTGTTTTGGTTTTGCTTGTGCATTCTTCTCCAAAATTAAACTTCTGGGCAGAGATAAAGTGCGTGTACCGTAGTGCTCGTGTAGATTCAAAGTTCCTGGCTAACATCGACGCGAGTCGAGGATCTACACATCGTGTTAGATCGAAATAAGTTATACTCCGCAGTTGTACAAAACGACGTATCTGACTACATTTCAGCGAAATCATCGATTTCAAAGGAATATTTCAAAGTTATTTAAATGATTGATTTAACGATTGCCGCATGATTCACTGAGTAAAATATCATTGAAGTAATGGTCAATGATACTGCATGCTAAAATTATGACAGAAAGATGAACGATGACCTTTGATTGACCAGTGATTTTGTTTAAATACCTTATTTCTCTACATCACTGTGCGTATTAAACTACAATATTACGAATTATTTTTTAATGATGGTATAATATACTCTCCCCGTCTTGCATAGCATCAACCACGGATCCTCAAGTAACATATATACTCTAATTATATAATTTCCCAATAAAAACAGAAAGAAAAAAAACACTGACGCAATCTCCTCTTAGCCAACCTTACACATCAAACTTCCGCTCATAAATCCATCCTTCTCCATTCCAACGCAACTCTAAGTAAAGTAAATTTACTTATCTGACAACATCCAACAATACTTAACAAAAATCCTATCACACAATCAAATAGTGCTTTCATGCGTCCATGAAAAGAGCTAATCATACGTGTTCTATACTTTTAATTTCATATGGCGGTATGAAATTATCGTACGGTCAAACCACTCGAGGATATATATTGAGGATATCGTACACCATCCAAGTGGTCTAGAAATTCCGAATACTTGGATAGGTGCTATGAATATTGAATTCTAATATTATTCAGGTCGTCAATTGTGATATGATGACGTTCGATTTGATAGGTAGTGTGCCAGCGATGGGTGGCGATCGGGTAATAAAAAAACAAAAACAAAAAAACCAAACCAACTTGAAATCCAAATGCAATAATAACTGATATTCAAAGTCATATTGATTTCTCCCACTCTAAAAAAACAATCAAAACTATGGCGGTAGTTTGACGTGGCGAGGCTGAAGTACTCCAAGGATTCTCGCATGGAATTCTGATGGCATGCAACATTAAATAACTATGGCGGTAATTACTAATGTGCAATCAAGCACAACAAAACGATTGTGGCGGCAATCGATTTATGTGTGAAGACCCAGCTCAAATTGTGACTTGAATATCAAATGTTAAAGCGACAGCAACTTATTCCATTACCTCAAGCATGTAACTTTTCCACTTAAATAAATCCAAGTCATGGCGGTAACATGGGAGAGTGGATATGGAGTGTTCAATGATTCAAGCAAAGTATCCTGTAATGGCATGCAATATTCAGAAGTGGCGGCAGCTGAATATGCAATCTTGCACGTCCAGACATGAATGTGGCGGCAAACATGCTGCGTGGTAGGAACTTGCAATAAATAGCGCTGAGAGTTCTGAAAAGAGAAGTTGGAATAAGGAATCAAGAAGGCGGCGTGACTGGCACAATGAACGTTGTAAAAATATACTCCGAGATTTGAATAAAAGGAAGCACTTGAAACGAGTAGTATTGTAACAACCGACTTGACACAACGAGGACTGAATAATTGAATAAGTCATTGAACATATCGCAAACTGGCGCCAAATAAAAGAGAATAAGATATAAATAACTTGTAAAAGAACGTGACGAAAAACACACTGAAAGTCCAGTAAAGTTTGGCACTCTGTAATCTCAACTTGCAAACATCGTCGCGATCATTCGAGCAACAATATAACTCGAATCGTAACTTTTTCAAATGCGCAGTATAACAATAGCTCAAAACCAGTGTATACCAGTCAAAGACTGCTCTTTTTTGTAGCATCATGATAAAAATTTCTTGAATTACATACTGTACAAATGTCTCTTGCAATACTCTTCAACTTATTGTGAAACGTTAAATTCATGAACATTCCAGGATCTTAGGTCACAAAACAAATTAATTTCACGACGATTGGCAACTTGCATACTTTATATCATACTGATTGTCACCGATTCTCCTGCAAATTGAAGCAGACTGCCAAATATCGAATGGTATTCAACGATTACAGCAGGAGTGTTTATCATCAATAACATTCCGAAATCCTTGTCTTATTACCAATCAACTCATACCACCATATCCGCCATTAACCAAAGCTACCAAGGTTTCTTGAGAGCCGAAATCGAAAGCCCAAATAAGACCAGGATAACGCGAGCGCTACAAAAACCGGATCACAAAAATGGCATACAGTCACAATCGTTATAATTAATCATACGACATGAACAACATAGTTTTGGTTGTATATCGCATACAGACTTGATGAACTTCAATAATTCACAGCTTGCATATAACACGAATGACTTTAATAATCTGACGTAATTTGAATAAAGATACTGAAGTGATTTGAATAGACATCTGAGTGATTTGAATAAAGAAACTGAGGTGATCTGATTGAATGACTTTAACTATCTAGTTGAGTGCCTTGTAAACTTGTAAGGTTTGAATAATGCGTACAATTTGAATGCCTTGTGATAATTGAATGACTGGATTGAGCAAAACGATACTTGAAAAACTTGAAATCTGAAACAAATTAGCTTAATTCAATATACCAAGAAGCAACCGACATACTCACGAAACTGACTGAAATACCACTTGGAAGGGTGACTGGCCGCAAGATTCCACCACTCCACGCATGGGCTTCCTCCG
>JAJLTX010000142.1:0-10350 GCA_030568365.1 Myxozyma kluyveri
TGTAGATATGTAAGCAATGTCCTAACCCTGATTAGGATATTCAGCGCTACGCAGCCTACCAGACTTAACTTGTTAAGCAACTTAGATAACTGATCTGAACTGATATAGAACATATATCAGATATACAGCAATATATATATTCAAGCATCATTAACTATTCAAATACAATCATTCGTAGTACTAGCCCTGCAATTACATCTATTAGAAAGGCTTTACTTTCTAACATTATTGAACTATTGAAATGGTCTTATGCAATTGGTTTGATTGGTTGATATAGATTGATTATGGTTAAAGACTAACTTATTGTTATGTAGGCTATTTACCAGAACTCGGATGTGTGAGTTTCTCCATTGTGTTTTTTGAAGGTCGTTGGTATTTGGTTGGAAAGCGATGGAATTACGACTATTAGTTTACGATATTGAAATTTGCGACATACGCTCTTTTCAGCAAGCCATATTGATTTTTCGAGCGCACCACTCGACAACTTCACAATTTAAATTCTATGATCCGACACATACTTGCTCTAAAATCAACAACATCACTGTCCACTCAATTTCCAACTGCCATTATTCAGCTTTCATTAATTTTGTACTATTTTACACCAATTTACTAATTTTATAGGGCTTTGATAAAGCTTTGATAGCAAAAGAACTCTACAACTGGTAGTGAAATTTATCAAGTTGAAGCTAAGACTGAACTTGAAGTTCTTGAGGCTCTTGTTACTGTCGCCAAGTAGAGGCTAGAAATTTCAAAAATTAAAAGCAAACGTCTTGTTTAAGCTATTTGCATATGGTATTTTTAGTTCATAAGTAGTTTAAATATTATTATTGTTGTATCTTATTCTTTGATTACGTAGGATGTTAAGGTTCCTTTCGATAAGTCTACAGTATCTGTTGCTGCAGGCTACGATGATGACTACGACTAAGAAAATTTATAACGATGAACATAATATATTAATTGAATTATCCCTTTAACAACAACTTCTTTAGAACATCCCACAACACAGATAAATCAGACCGGAAATAAACTTGGAATCAATAAGGAATTAAAATACATAGAATCAAAGCAGCCACTTGTATATCATTTTAATACGTCCAAATATATCCCTTTTTGCAGAAGAATAATGCGGCTACAATATTCAGAAATTTGAAAGACCTTGAACAACGAAACTGATTAATAGCCGCAAAATCGAACTAAAACATACCTTTCTTTCCTTTTTCTCATTTCACTCAACACAGGATATCACAAAATCAAACCTGACAACAACAACAAATCAAAAAGATATTGGAATTGTATCAACCTCAAAAGGATCCTCACGCATCGGGTATTCAACTACATCCTGATCATGGGGAGTTTGTATGGATCTACGAACTTGCTCAACATGTTACACACGCACCGAAGTACGGCGGTCCTTCAGGGCATACAGATTCAAGGGTGAGTCAGGACTCTGAAGTTTCCAAAATGACCAGTGGTGATGGGCCTTTGGGCATGACAAGATGGGCAAGTCAATACTTCCACGTTTCCGAGTAACCATTTGGGGGTGGGCCTTTAGCCAGGCTTGACGAGGGCGAGGGCGAGTCAATACTCCAAAGAGTCCAGTGTAACCATTGGTGGTGGGCCTTCAGGGCATAGCAAGGGAACGCTACCGTCCATGAAGAGGTACTCGGAAATGTGACCACTAAACAAAAAAAAGCTGTTAGCGCACTGTTGTCGCTGTCAAGTTTGATGATGTGATGGTGTGGTGTTGCGGTGTTGTGCGGTGGTGATGTGTGGCGGAGTGCGGTGGGAAGCGAGCGGAAAAAAAGGAGCTGGAAGAGAGAGAAAATGTGGGCGATGGCCGCTATATAGGAAAATCAGGAATCTGGCTGGGGGCCGGGTTTGGGTGGGCGCAGCAGCAACACCGACGAGTCGCTGAGACTGGGGAAAGGCAGATCAGGGTACGGGGTTACACAAACGGCAACACCACAACAGTCGCCCCAGTCGCGATCCAAATCGCCACCCAGTGCCCGCCGCCGCTCGGTGCTCCACGATCGGTGTTCCGAGCTCATTTAATTGTTTATTCTTTTATTTGTTTCAGCCCACGCTCGCATACTTATTACACCACTACTACAGCAGCAGAGCGATGTTAAACTTGGCGACGATAGCATCGCATTACATACCATACAGAAGCTAACCGAATCGGTTGGAACACGGTAAAATAATTACCCAAGCCAGTACTTGCCTTGAATAATGCTACATGGTCAACGACTAACAGCCACAGCTCTCATCAGTTGTCAACAGCCCGATCTGGCATCGGTTCAGCAACAGTCTCTTGATTGAAAGCCACATTTCAACAGCATTGACTCTGCAAAGCTGGCATTTCGACAAAGATCGACGGTCCAACAGTACTACCTATTAAATCCCGTTCCTAACAGTTCCCGTAAATCTTTTCTGCAGGTCGAATCCCAATTACTCTTATAATTTCGTGGCGACGCCAAGCAAAATATTGCTGCTGCCGCGCAGTAGCGTTATAGACGAGTAAGCTATGAGTTCCAGCACGGCAAAGTGCACCGTGATCGAATGCATGGCGCGGCGGTGCCCGAGCAAATTCCATGCGAGGCTGCCAGACTGCGTGGCCCACATGGCCTTTTTGGGACAGCCCCATATATTCCTGCGATCGCCCCCTTCCTCCTTCCTCCGCTTCTTTCTCCTCTTCAACTTCAACACCGGCTTTGCATCACCAGACTTAACAGCAACAGCTCTCTGTTGTCATATTCCTGTACAGATACTGATGATCTTCACAGACTTGTCGTCGAACCCATTTCCGCCGCCCGCCTCACCTTTGCCCCGCACTCCATCGAATCGTCGCCTGCGCCTCCCGGCAGCTTACCCAATGAGAACCTTCAGCAACCTCGGACAGGAATTGTCTGCACCAATGTCCTCGAGCGTCCGCTTGTTTCCCCGATTGCTAACCCGCCGGACGCCCTTGCCCCTTCCATCGAATGCCTCGGATTGCTTAGACCCGCCAACGATCTACTAGTACCACAACAAGACTGCATAATATATATCGATTGACAGCATACCGGTTTTATGTTGTCTGCCCTTGTCTGTCTAGAGTTACCGGGCTCTAGACTTCGAGGCGCACTGATGCCTAGCGCTGGGCTATTATCCACGGTAAGTACTGTGCTGTCGACTGTCGCTGTTAAGTTTGGTAGTGCTCTGTATCACGCTGGTGTAAAGGTAGGTTAATTGTATTGTCCATAATGATTGCTGTATTTTTGTTTTCAGTGTAATAGAAATGTGTAATGTATTCTTGTTTCATTATCGACTCCTAGCTGTAGTGTACGAATGTAGTGAAGTGTGATGGGTGCGCACTGCTTCCCGCTCTGAAGCCGGGTAAGCGACTGTCTCAGACGCGACTTTAACGCGTCCGGTCAGCCGCAGTGACCCTTGCTCGTCGTCGTACCGCGTCGCGCGTCTTGTCACTCTCTGCTGTCTAGCTCTGCTTGGCGTCTTCAGACCATCTCGCGCTCTATCGCACCATCCGACCGAGTCGTCGTCTTACTTCACTCTATCCAAGTAGAAGGTTGCGTGTATCAGCAACTCAAGACGAATATAGCAGCACACGGGCCGGCACAATGGGCCAACTAACGCGCATTGAGGTTAACAACTTCAAATCCTACAAGTCGTCACAACGGATCGAATTCGGTCAATCGTACTTCACAAGTATTATCGGACCAAATGGAGCTGGTAAAAGTAATATGATGGACGCGATTTCATTTGTGTTGGGTATTAAAAGTAGTCATTTGAGAAGTAATCAGTTGAAGGATTTAGTGTATCGTGGAAGAGTGATGGCAGAAAGTAATAGAGCAGATAATGATCAGGATCCGTTGACTGCCTCAGTTACAGCGGTTTACGTTAAAGATGACGAATCGGAGCTGGTGTTGAAAAGATCGTGAGTACTGATTATGAAAGCCTACTGGAAACGATGTTAATATCTATGCAGGATCACAGCACAAGGTGCAAGTGAGTACCGCTTAAACAGCAAAGTCGTCACTGCTCAAGATTACTCTCGAGCTTTGGAAGAAGAGAATATCTTAATCAAAGCCCGTAATTTCCTTGTATTTCAAGGTGATGTTGAAGCTATTGCAGCTCAATCTCCTAAAGATTTGACGCGACTTATTGAACAAATTTCTGGTTCACTTGAGTATAAAAATGACTATGAAAGTCTTAAAGTCGAACAGGAAATGGCTACAGAAACTTCAAATTTGGCTTTCAGTAAGAAGCGTGCATATTTGGGTGAGATTAAACAATATCAAGATCAGAAAGATGAAGTCGAATTGTTTGAAGCAAAGGGAAAGGAGAAGGTACGGCTTTTAGTAATGATTGATGGCTTTATTGCTAACGTGTATTAGGAACTTTCGATCGTCACGCACATTCTCTGGAAATTATATCACTGTAACGAATCTATCGAGAGAGCAACCTCACAACTTGAAATCGCACAAGATCAAGCAGCGCGTCTTCGAACTGAGCTTGAAGCCAAACAAAGTGAACATGATGAATCCAAGACCGACCATGCACGTACAGTTCGACAACTTCAAAAACAAGAACGAGCAATCAAGAAGCTTGAGAAACAAATTGATGATTTAAAAATGAGACTGGTTCCTGTTGATGAAAAGATCAAACTTGTTGGTGAAAATGAAAAGAGGCATGCTTCAAGATGTAAAGAAGTTGAGACTGATGTTACCCGTCAAGGGAATATGGTGACTTCACTTAATAAGGAGCTTGAAACTATTGATGCTGCTATTGCTGAATTTGAAGCACAGAGAGTTCAAGCGTCTCAGGAACTTGGAATCTCGTTGACTGAGGATGATTTAGCTGAGTATGCTAAATTGAAGGAAAGATTCAATCGCGAGGCATCAAAGGAGAAGAGTAGCTTGGATCAACTTCAACGCCAGAAACGTACTGATGAAGATGTTGTATCAACTTTAACTATTAAGATTGAAGAATTCGAAAAGCAAAAGTCACGTTTAGAAGATGAGATTGCTGATATCACTATCAAGAGTGAACAAGGTACATCACGAGTGAATCAGAATCTACAGGATTATGAATCCAAAAAAACTGAACTTCAAACAATGGTCACTGAGCGTACTGAACTAACTGCGCGTCAAGAAGAACTTGAGACTCAATTTCAAAAATGTACAAGAGAACTTACGGATCTTAATGCATACCGACGAGAATCAGAACGTGATCTGAAATTAAAAGAAACAGTTGCAACTATGAAACGTTTGATTCCTGGAGTTCGTGGCCGTGTTAATGAGTTATGTAAACCAAGACAACGAAAGTACGAAGTTGCAATGAGTACTGTTCTTGGCAGAAACTTCGATGCTATTATTGTTGATACTCAGAAGACTGCAACTGAATGCATTGCATATATGTGTGAACAACGAGCAGGTGTATGTACATTTATTCCAATTGATTCAGTTGTTGTTAAACCGATTGCAACATCACTTAAGGGAATGCATAGTCAAATGCGTCTTGCAATTGATACGATTGATTATGACGCTTCAAATGAACGTGCAATGCAATTTGTTTGTGGTAATACAGTTGTTTGTGATGACATGCAAGTTGCACGAACTATTAGATTTGAACGTGGTGTTGATGCTAAAGCTGTTACTCTTGATGGCTCGGTCATTCATAAAGGTGGATTAATGACCGGTGGACGTGGTAATGCAAAGAATGATAGAGTATGGGGGGATGATTCAGTTAAGAAACTTCAAGATGAACGAGATACGTTAAAACAAGCACTTGATGAGATTTCGCTGAATAAGAAGACTCCAATGGCGGAAGAGCAATTATCAATTGAACTTTCAAATTTTGAACAGAAACTTACTTTGGAAAGAGATGAATTAGCAGTTATCAAACGTACGTTACAAATTAAGCAAACGGAACTTGAATTTGTTGATCAACAACTTGCTCAATTACGTCCTAAGTTTGAGAAATGTAATTTAACTTTCACTGAGATTAATACTCAGGTTTCTGAAATTGAAAGTCGTGTTCAATCAATTCAAGATCATTTGTTCAGTGGATTCTGTTCAAAGATTGGTGTTTCGAGTATTAGACAATATGAAGAAGCCCAAGGAACTGCATATCAAAAATCATCTACAAAGAAGTTACAGCTTACTACTCAAAGATCTCGCGTTTCTAATCAATTGAAGTTTGAAACTGATAGATTAGCGGATACTAGTTCCAGATTAGCTAATATTCAGGCTAGTATTGAGAAAGAACAAGTTATGGTTGAACAACTTGGTAGAGAAAAGGAAGCATTAATGCAAGAACTTGATGGACTTAAAGCAGAAGTTGAAGAAAGCAATGTTGAATATGCACGTAGTAAGGAAGAAACTACAAAGCAGTCTGCTATTGTTTCGAAATTGAAAAGTGAAGTTAAACAAATTGCCAGTAAGATTGATGAGAATCTTAAGAAGATTACTAATACTGTATGTATTGATTTGAAGAGTTGCATTGATATTAATTATATTATACTAACTATTTGATATAGCAAGAGGAATTGGCAAAAGAGAATTCGTCAAGATCATCAATCTTACGAAACTGTAAACTTATGGATACAAAGATTCCATTGGTTTCAGGATCAATGGATAATATTCCAGTTGCAGGAGAAGGTGTTAATGAAGATGCAATGGATTTAGATAATATCCCAGGTGCCTCGCAAGCTCCTACTGCTGTCAATGATTATGGCATTGAAGTTGATTTCAGTTCATTAAGTACAAGTCTTAAGAATGACTCTAGTGAAGAGCGAGATGCAACTTTAGGTGAAATTACTGCTTCAGTTACAGCTGAGATGGATAAAATGTCGCCAAACATGAAAGCAGTTGAACGACTGGAAGAAGTTGAAATTCGTTTAGATGAAACTGAACACGAGTTCGAAACTGCTCGTAAAGCTGCTAAGACTGCTAAAGATAAATTTAATGCCGTTAAAGAGAAGAGGTTTGTTGCTTCTACTAGTTAAATGCGTTTGAGTAATTTACTGACTTTATTTATAGATTGGATCTGTTTAATCAAGCTTATGCTCATATCTCTGAACAAATTGATAAAATTTATAAGGAGTTAACAAAGAGTAGATCTTTCCCACTTGGCGGTACTGCTTATTTGACTGTTGAAGATCAGGATGTATGTCTTTTGTTGTATACACTGTAAATTGAGTCAAATTAACGTTTCATAGGAACCATATCTTGATGGAATCAAATACCATGCAATGCCACCAATGAAACGTTTCAGAGATATGGATCAACTTTCTGGAGGCGAGAAAACCATGGCGGCATTAGCACTTTTATTTTCAATTCATTCATATCGGCCATCACCATTTTTCGTTCTTGATGAAGTTGACGCAGCACTTGATAATGCCAATGTCGCACGTATTGCAAATTATATTCATGATCATGCAGGACCAGGATTTCAATTTATTGTTATTAGTTTAAAGAATGCTTTATTTGAAAGATCGGATTCGCTTGTCGGAATTTTTAGAGCTCAAATTGAGAACTCTTCAAAAGCATTAACACTTGATGTACGTATTTGTTGACTTGGGAGTTTGTTTACTTTGATCTCATGAATACTAACAGACGCGTTTTATATTTAGCTGCGGAGCTATCCTGAGTAGAATATGTGGAGGGAAGGTTTGCAGTGTAACGGTATGGTGTTGTTAGTGTTTGTGTGTTTACAGTGTACTCTAGTTGCGTAATGTGTTTGCGGTGCAATAGATAGCGTTGCTTTTGAGTCCTGATAACGCGTTCATGACGCGTTTCTACGCGTACAGTAGTCGCCAGTTACCCTACCAGACCTACTAAGCAGCACGTGACTAGGGCTAAGCCCTAAGCAGTCACAGTCACACTCCCAGCCATCGCGCAGCTGGGCAGCAGACCTGCCAGGCGGCGGTGCGGCGCAGTTGTCCCAGTTCCCAGTTTCGGTGGTTTAGGGCTTTCAGACCCAAGGGTGCGCCGCAAGACGGCCCATTGAGCACTACACCTTCACAGCTTTTTGCTTCTCTCTTCCCAGGTCACTTCCACTCACCACCGACATCATACATCATGCCGCCAAAAGTGAGTACTTGTTCTCTAGGAAAGTGCTGTTGAAGCGCTTTTTGTTCGATTGCCGTTTGTCTGGAATTCCGCTAACTGTTGTCCAGTTCGACCCCAACGAAATTAAGATCATCTACCTCCGGGCTACCGGTGGTGAGGTTGGTGCCTCGTCCGCTCTTGCACCCAAGATCGGTCCTCTCGGTCTTTCACCTAAGAAGGTCAGTAATTCGTCGATTTATTTGCAGGAGATTTGCGGTGCTGGTTGTTGAACAGTCGGAATTGTCCTGTGAATGTGTGAATGCAAGTTAAGAGAAACAATAATGCTGACTCCCGTCCAGGTCGGTGAAGATATCGCCAAGGCAACCCAAAAGTTCAAGGGTATCCGTGTCACTGTCCAGTTGACCATTCAGAACCGTCAAGCTGCTGTTTCAGTCGTCCCCGCTGCCTCATCGCTCGTCATCACTGCTCTCAAGGAGCCCCCAAGAGACCGCAAGAAAGACAAGAACGTCAAGCACAGCGGTAACATTCCTTTCGAGGAGATTATCGAGATTGCCCGTCAAATGTCCTCAAAGTCACTCGCCAAGGAGCTCTCAGGTACCGTCAAGGAGGTCCTCGGAACTGCTCAGTCAGTTGGATGCCGTGTTAACGGCCAGAACCCTCACGACATCATCGACGCCATCAACAGCGGCGACCTCGATGTTCCTTCCGAATAAATTTAATACTTACTGACTTAGATGGATTTGGGAAGGTGGTTCTGCAAAAGTAGTAATGGTGTATGCTTATGCAAGGAGTAAATACAAAATCATATTATCATTGTTCATATCTGCGCTTGTGCGCCGTACAGTATTCTCTGCAAGTTTTGTGCTGCTGCGTGCGCGTCACGCGGCCCCGACTTGAAGTCAACTCATCTCGTCCTGCGAGGATTACATATCTCTATATCTATTTTATCACGTTTGCCAACACTCTGGTGCACGACCACGGGCTGCATTTAATGCTGCCCTGTGTTTTATATTCCGTGCCGTGCACCTATTTTGGCGCAAACAAGATCACCGTTGCTGTCACTTACTCACCGCGCTGTCCTATGTTGTGGACAGGGAGGTCCATTTACGACGCATACATGCTTGTAGAATGTAGTTTTTATTAGTATAATAAATGGCAACTGCCCATTATGTATCTATTCTTCATTCTGTATGCTGTGTTGAAGCTCTTAGTTATATGTGTTTTACATAATCCGCGCATAAGCGCCCCAACCCTGGCTTTTGCGGCCAAAGAGTCCCATTGGTCGGGAGCCGAACTCGGCGCCTCGCCAAACGCCATTCCGCGTCCGAGCATCAAATCGTGAATTCGAGACTTTCGTTCTTCCTCAGCGCCTTCTTTCTTTTGCTTTTACCTATCCACATTCATTTCGCTCAATTACATATAGTTCGAAATGGCCTCCTTCAGATTGGCTTCTCGATCAATTGCCCGTGTGCAACCCGCCGTCCGAACTTTCGTTCGTGGTTACGCCGATGTCCCGGCTGACAAGATCCGTCTTAGCTTGACCCTTCCTCATCAGGTACGTTTTATTCTGATCTTTATTTATTTATTATTGAACTTTGGAACTGGTCTTGTGCGATTGATTTGATTGGTTGATAAAAATTGGTTGTGGAATGAAGTCTAATCTATTGCTGTGTAGGCTATTTACCAGAACTCGGATGTGTAAGTTTTTCCACTGTGTTTTTGAAGGTCGTTGGTATTTGGTTGGAAAGCGATGGAATTATGACTATTATCCTACGGTATAAAAATTTACGACATGCGCTTTTTTCAGCAAAGCCGATTGCATTGATTTCCGAGTGCACCATCCGACAACTTCATAGTCTTAATTACATGATTCGACACATACTTGCTTTAAAATCGACAACGTCACTATCCACTCAATTTCCAACTACCATCATTCGGCTTTCACCAATTTGGTATTATTTTGCAACAATTTACTAATCTCATACCATACAGTGTCCAGGTAAACATTCCCGCCATCACTGGTGACCTTGGTGTTCTCGCCAACCACGTTCCCACCATTGAGCAACTCCGACCTGGTGTTGTCGACATTGTTGAGGAGAGCGGTGCTTCTAAGCAATTCTTCGGTATGTCTCAACTTGAATTTCAAGTAGTTGCGAGTTAAAATAAGGAAATGAAGGTACTGACTTCTTGTGATAATATATAGTTTCTGGAGGTTTCGCTGTTGTTCAGCCTGGCTCAGCTCTCAGCATTAACGCCGTTGAAGCATACCCTGTTGAGG